>JACEFZ010022776.1:0-73459 GCA_014155875.1 Cepaea nemoralis
TTTGTTTTTCCCCCTTTAAACTTTTTTTTTCGTTCGCTTTGGGCTCAAGCGTAATATATACGCGCTATGCTGGTCTTAGTGTACTGGGCTGGTTTTTGTGTGTAGGTTAGCTGTCCCTTTTACCAGTGTCGCTCCTCATCAGACGAACCCACTCCGACTTCTGAGGTACTTGTAATATATGCCACCAAGTCAAGGACGATTATGAACCAGGAGCCGAGGTAGTGTAGTGGATGGACGCTCGCCTGCCTACCCGATGGTCATGCGTTCGATCCGCAACGAGGCGAATTCATATTTTTAAAATTCACCTTGGTTCCCAGGTCGATCCTGTCTAAAATGGGTGACAGAAAATGTCTTGGGAAGTAAATATGTTCCTGAGAAGTAAATATGCCCTGAGAAGTAAATATGCCCTGAGAAGTAAATATGCCCTGAGAGACAAAAAATGCTGAGACGGAAACGTGGCCCAGAACCTTTAGTTTCGACAACATTCCCACATTGGATACCTGGACCGCTTGAGGGATACAACATGAATGTTATTATATGTTGAATTATTGAGGTCTCCAACTTTCAGACACTTAAGGTAAGTACGAAAGAAAAGGTAAGAGGATCCCCTTATACACGCCTTCATGTCCAACCTCTATTATTATTATTATTATTAATATTATTATTATTATTATTATTATTATAACATCGTTACCCCCTCCCCACCCTCTTTTTCCATGCCTGTTAACTGCATATTATTCTATTGTTTTCATTGTTATCTAAGATCAGGTTCACGAGTGGTATATGAATGAAATAATGTATGAGAGCAGAGAGATAATAGAGTTAGAATGTCAGGTGGGCCTGTGTGCCCAATTCTTAACCCTGTGAAAATAAAGTTTGTTCGTTCGTTCTCCCCCCCCCCCCCCTCTATCCCTCTCTCTCGCTCTCTCTCTCTCTCTCTCTCGCTCTCTCTCTCTCCCCTCTCTCTCTCTCTCTCACTCTCGCTCTCTCCTCATTTTTGTTTCTATTCTACCTTGCGTTATCGAGGTGACGTATACAGCGGAAGAGTGCCTGTTTCTGGGCTTCATAAATCGAGATTCCTATGGACTCTGTTATTCCCTCTATCCATCGTTTACAGTCTGGCATCTTCTTCTGGGTCCATTTATTAGTCTGTACATCAATGCTTGTTGTGATATACTGTCAGTTAGTAGCCTATTTATGTGGCCAAACCATTTCACATCGTAATAATTATTTAATATGCAGTTATTTACGCTGTGAACCTCTCGTTTTCTAATATGCTCAGTGTTAAGTTCTCTTTTACCGCTTTGTTTCTGACAAAATTGCCAGCCAATAAACGAGCGTCTCTCCACAAGCTTGGCTCAGCTTAGATAACTCTCGTTGCCTGTGATTGGCTGACTAGACTGCGGTGCCCTTCTAAAACACAAGTTGAGACGATGTTTGTCTACCAGGCTCAACGAGGCGCCGACGAGGGTGTAAATGAACTTTTTGAAAAAAAAAGAATAAACTTAACGCTGCCGTCTGTGACTGGCTGCAGGGAAAGATAATGTGCGGCGGTTCGTGAGCTTGTTCCTTGCGTTGATTGGTTGCCAGCGACGAACTATATTTTTTTGTGAAGCACATTATAGCCTTTGCCAAGGAGTATTAAAGTCTACTTTTAACTTTAACGTTATTACATAAATGGGAAAATGCATTCTGCCATGCTAAGAATAACAGTAAATGTAACTGATTCGGTGCCGAAGGATATCCCATTTGGACATAAAAGAGATATGTCGCCATTAAAAAAAAAAATTCGCTTAAAAGTCTACAACGTCGACTTCATTGCACCAGGTTTTTATCTCATATGGCTCAGTCTCTTTCCGCAGCACGGAAAGCGTCGCATAAAGCACAAACTCCGTAGCTCCAGCGACGACCCTCTGGAGTCTCGGGAAAATGCACTCGTGAACCGAAGGACGCGGCCCGGAATCGAACCCACAACCTTCGGAGCCTGAGTCAGGCGGCTTGACCACTTCGCCACGGAGACTCCCCAAAACCCCGATATCGCCATACAAGGGTCATTGTGTTATTTGTTTCGTTTCGCGGTATCTTCGGCGATTTCAATACTCAGTGAGTGGAAACTTACATTAGAATGCTCGTTCATTTGATTGTGCATCATATTTTGCCTGAACTTACATTTTTGTTTGTCGCTGAATCTGTTAAGAAAGCGACCTTCTTTGTCAAGCGCCTGAACTGAGCATCCCCCCCCCCCCCCAAATCTTCTCTTTTCTGTCATATTCTAATTAGCCGAAGACCATCGTCGTCATCATCATTATGTGCCGCGCCGATAAGTGTTGGTGGTCGTGATTTGCCATCTCACACAATCACAAGAGTCTCGGATCAGGCCGGTGTCCTTGTCCTTTTTGTGCCAGGTGGCCAAGCTAACCGGGTTTTTATCTTTGTCGTACGATTGCTGTTTTCGTCATCTTGTTTGCCAGTTGTCACAAACTTATCAAGTTTATTTCTCATCATTATTTACCCAACACATCTTGATAGTTTACTTCTAGTTTGTCTAATCAGTTTAAGGCTTTCATCTGTTTCTTGTGTCTTATTTGTTTTTCTACCCGCCCATGACATTCTTGGCTTCTTATCACAGAAACCAGATTTCCACTGCCATTTAGTTGTTTCTCGGCTTGTCTTTGTCTGCCAATCTCCATGTTTTACATGTATACAACAGTATAGGTTGTACATAGCACTTCAACAGGTTTTCTCGCTGTGGATGATAGCAGGTTATATACAATTGATTTGTTTTTAAGTTTGAAAGACCATAAACTACTTGTGGTTGATCAATTGGCAAACAGCTATATTTACGATTCTTGTTCACATCTCTACAAGGCCCCTTTCATTAGATGTTATGACCGTTCCAAGATAGTTGTGCCGACTCACTTGTTTAAGAATGTTCCCGATGACCGTTCAAAGATAGGTGTGCCGACTCTCTTGTTTAAGAATGTTCCCGATGACCGTTCCAAGATAGTTGTGCCGACTCTCTTGTTTAAGAATGTTCCCGATGGCCGTTCCAAGATATTAGATAGTTGTGCCGACTCTCTTGTTTAAGAATGTTCCCGATGATCGTTCCAAGATAGTTGTGCCGACTCTCTTGTTTAAGAATGTTCCCGATGACCGTTCCAAGATAGTTGTGCCGACTCAATTGTTTAAGAATGTTCCGGATGACCGTTCCAAGATAGTTGTGCCGACTCACTTGTTTAAGAATGTTCCCGATGACCGTTCCAAGATAGTTGTGCCGACTCACTTGTTTAAGAATGTTCCCGATGACCGTTCCAAGATAGTTATGCCGACTCACTTGTTTAAGAATGTTCCCGATGATCGTTCCAAGATAGTTGTGCCGACTCACTTGTTTAAGAATGTACCCGATGACCGTTCCAAGATAGTTGTGCCGACTCACTTGTTTAAGAATGTTCCCGTTTACTTGGATGTTCGTTCCACTGTGGTATTTCTTTCTTCTTAGAGATGACCACAATGTCTCTGTTCTTACAATTTCATTCTACCCTAGTTGCTCACTCTGTATAATAACTGTAACTGTCATAAACTGCCTATAGTACCCAGCAGAGTAGGACAAGGGGGTCTTGAACTGAAGGAATTCAGACCGCCTGGCTGTTTCAATCGTCGTAAACTGTGTAGGTTACGGTTTTCTTTTTTTCGCCCCGACAGAAAAAATCCACACCTTACCGAGGATTTGAACCCGGGTCTCTCGTAGGAGAATCCAGCATTCTTGCCACCCGGTCAGCCGCTCCTCGTGCACAATAACTACATCCACTAAATGCTGCAGATCTTGTTCATTGTCTGCTGTCAATACAGCATCATCTGCATGTCTTAGTTTGTTCGTGTTATGTTTCCGGATGACGATTCCTCTCATGGTTTTGTAATGTCTCCTTATTGTTCTCTTTCTGTGCTTCATGTCCATTACAGGACGTTGCTATCAACCCCAGATTTATTTTCTAGGCAAATTTATTTTCAGTAGCGTGTCATTGCGTTCTGAAGAAATGTCAACGTGTAAATTCAACTAACCGGTAATGTGTGGCATCAACCCACTACCTCGCCGTTAGCGCACATGAAGTTTAAGCGCGATCGCGATAACGCATTGGCCACACTGACCTCTGTATGGTCACTATACAAGGAAACTCCTTGGGAAATACTTACCTCTATATGGCCACTATACAAGGAAACTCCTTGGGAATCACTGACCTCTGTATGGCCACTATACAAGAAACTCCTTGGGAATCACTGACCTCTGTATGGTCACTATACAAGGAATCTCCTTGGGAATCACTGACCTCTGTATGGCCACCATACAAGGAAACTCCTTGGGAATTACTGACCTCTGTATGGCCACTATACAAGGAAACTCCTTGGGAATCACTGACTTCTGTATGGCCACCATACAAGGAAACTCCTTGGGAATCACTGACCTCTGTATGGCCACCATACAAGGGACCACCTTGGGAATCACTGAATTCTGTATGGCCACTATACAAGGACACTCCTTGGGAATCACTGACCTCTGTATGGTCACTATACAAGGAATCTCCTTGGGAATCACTGACCTCTGTATGGCCACCATACAAGGAAACTCCTTGGGAATCACTGACCTCGGTATGGCCACTATACAAGGAAACTCCTTGGGAATCACTGACCTCGGTATGGCCACTATACAAGGAAACTCCTTGGGAATCACTGACCTCTGTATGGTCACTATACAAGGAAACTCCTTGGGAATCACTGACCTCTGTATGGCCACTATACAAGGAAACTCCTTGGGAATAATTTACCTCTGTATGTCCACTATACAAGGAAACTCCTTGGGAATCACTGACCTCTGTATGGCCACTATACAAGGGACCACCTTGGGAATCACTGAATTCTGTATGGCCACTATACAAGGACACTCCTTGGGAATCACTGACCTCTGTATGGTCACTATACAAGGAATCTCCCTGGGAATCACTGACCTCTGTATGGCCACTATACAAGGAAACTCCTTGGGAATCACTGACCTCTGTATGTCCACTATACAAGGAAACTCCTTGGGAATCACTGACCTCTGTATGGCCACTATACAAGGGACCACCTTGGGAATCACTGAATTCTGTATGGCCACTATACAAGGACACTCCTTGGGAATCACTGACCTCTGTATGGTCACTATACAAGGAATCTCCTTGGGAATCACTGACCTCTGTATGGCCACTATACAAGGAAACTCCTTGGGAATCACTGACCTCTGTATGGCCACTATACAAGGAAACTCCTTGGGAATCACTGACCTCTGTATGGCCACTATACAAGGAAACTCCTTGGGAATCACTGACCTCTGTATGGCCACTATACAAGGAAACTCCTTGGGAAATACTTACCTCTATATGGTCACTATACAAGGAAAATCCCTAGGAAATACTTACCTCTATATGGTCACTATACAAGGAAAACCCCTAGGAAATACTTACCTCTATATGGTCACTAAACAAGGAAAATCCCTAGGAAATACTTACCTCTATATGGTCACTAAACAAGGAAAATCCCTAGGAAATACTTATCACTATACAAACTAACGTCCTGTTGCACACCAATGTGTATAAGGATTCGAACACAATTCCAAGGGTCGACAGACAAGCTTCAGCCACTGGGCTATGGCAGCTTACCTTATGTATTCCGCTGTGTTTCTTCAAGTGTATAAACCATGTGAAGCAAACAAATGCATCCCTCTGGCTGAAGTATAAAACACACGCAGATATGTATACTCACCAATCATTACCTTCATTGGGGGTCAGCATGGCCGAATAGGTAAGAGCGTTCGCTATTAAACTTCCGGTATGCTAATGCCGAGGTAGCTGGGTTCAACCTCTACGTCGGTCAGTTGGACTAAAATGTTGATTTCTCGTTCTTGACTTTGGGACGTAAATTACACGTACCCCAGAAGTGCCAGGGACACTGGTAATAGGGAAAGCTAATCCAGACGCAAAAACTCAGCCCAGAGCACTAGAATTCGTAGCACGTGTATGGACTACGCTTGAGTTTAAAGCTATCGAATGCAACCCCCCCCCCCCCCCCCCCCCTCCAAAAAAAAAAAAAAAAAAAACAACTAATTACACGGTCACCGGATTATTAATCTGAGCCTCAAGATGGACCCAAATATAACTTCTCTTCTGGAGTTGAGCGGGGTATGGATAATGGTAGAATGGAATACTCAAATATGATCGCTAGCAATAGGTGGGTTGGTTTCGTGCGTTTTATCTGACTCCGATTAGGATTAGACAATCGGATTACTTGTGATTGTAACGCTTGTTTTTCTTCTACTACTTCTTCTTTCGTTCGCCTGAAATATGTTTATAACTGCAATGTTGTCTCTTGTATGAATCTAACAGTCTTTTTTCGTTCGCTCAGCGGTCCATAGATTTTATCTTCCACTGTTGTCTCTCTAGGCGAGAAGGTTCGCCTGGATATGTTGTAGTTTGGGCAATCCTGGAGTATGTACTCTGCTGTCTGCGACGCCAAACCACACGTGCACATGGTTGCGTAATCTATTGTGTCCTGTTCTGAGGCGCAGAATAATGACCTGTTCTGGTCTGTCCATAACGTGGTAGTCGTCTTGAGTAAGGTTTGGTGGCCTTCTGACTGATTTGATCATTCTTTTCTTTTGGTGATATGTAATGGGCACATCAGGTTGTTCTTCTTTTGCTCCTTCCTTAGCCAATCAATCAGCTCTGTCGTTTCCGGGGACTCCACAGTGGGATGGTATCCACTGTATGGTCACCTTACGCGGACTACTAAGTTCTGAAAGTAGTGTCCTTAGAACTGGCAATTTCCCAGACAGGAGCGCCTCTATTACGGATTTTGCATCTGTCAATATCACCACAGGTTGTGTACCATTTTCTAACTGGGCATGGTTTTATTCCCCGTTGTTTGTTGATAAAAACTTGAGTCGAAACGGTAGTTTGTACAAGTGGGCTTCAAAAGAAACCTTTTGTTTGGGGGGGGGGGGGGGGGGGGTGTGTGAATATATTCTGGCAAATTAAAGAACAAATGTATCAGTTTTCGATGTAGTCACCACTGCGTTCAATGCAAGTCCTCCGGCGCCGATAAAGTGCTTGGATTTCTGTCGAAAACCAAAAAAAAAATTATCTTGGCCGTGTGTGTAACCACTCATCTACCATCTGCTGTACTCTTCACTGACGACACACTATTTTGAAACATTCTACTCTACTCATGCACTTGCTGGACTGACAGTCATGCATCACAATACTGGACCTTCATTCGTCGATGAATGTTTATAGGTTTCACCCCTTCACTGATCAAAAGACGGTTAACAGAACTCTGCTCCTCTGTGTGGTGCATGTCAAAAGTCGGGAGGCCATCTTAAAACTGTCCTTGTGGCGTCACCATGTTCGTCTGCACCGTGATGTCACATGCTAAGCACTCTTGACAGCCTTAACAACGGTATTGACAGGTACAAGACAATGGCATGGTTATCGTAATTTATATTAGGCTTTGAAGTTTTTCATTTGAAACCCCTTCGTATCTGTATGAGCTTTACTTTTGTCGTACTTCCCAGTGATACGAGAAAACAGCCCCCTCGTATTTTGCTTCCCTTCGATTTTAGTATAGGGAAATACACTTAAGGATTAGCATTACATGTTGCATGCCCTTTGCAGGACGTCGTGAGCAACCCCGTTTTGATTTTCTAGGCAATTTAACGATTAAATTATTGCTTTTTGTGTTTTCATTTGAATATTTCTGTAAAAGTTTTCCGGTCTGTGTCTACATTCATCATCATGATGTGGCTTTCATCATGTCTTGTCGAAAAGATTCTCCATCCCCTGCCAGTTCTCCTGCCTCGTGCATGTTCATACCCAAAGTTTCTATCGTCGGGCTTATCTACCCCTGCTTCTTCTTCTTCTATGACCCAGGCCTTCCATCGCTGTTCTTTCCGAGCCAATTTGACGTTTAATATGGATTTCGTGGAAAGGCTAGTTAGTTAGTTACTTGCATATCCTTTACACGACCTCGCGGTCAACTACAGCAACTTTTTGGCTGTTTGTGATTTCTTGACAAGTTTACGTTCAGTAGTTTGTCATTGCTTTCTGAACGACCGGCACTCATGCCATTGTATGAAAACCAACGCAAGGTGGTTTGCTGCCACATCACTCGCAGCTGTGTTTCGAACTGGGTGTGCGGCCTTACGAAGTGCGTTTGTAACCTCTTCGCTACAGCGCCGGCTAGAAAGGCTAGACGTACAAATACTCAGTGTGCAAATTGTACCATTTGTAATTGGCGCTCTTCGCTGGCTGTTGAAGATGATACGAGGCATGTATCTGAATGTCCCAAGTGCTGAGATGGCAATTCTTGACTTAACTTAACTCAATTCATATGGTTAAAATATTTCAGAATTGCCGTAACTGAAGCTTTAGAATATGCCTCAAACCTAGAGGAAACAAACTCCTTTGTCCGATCTTGTTCTAGACAGTGGTGCTGTTTACGTAAGGTTTCTTCCATGTTCAGATTTGTAGATTGTATTCTTCTTCCTCTTTGTCTGCGATAAGGGGGCTGAGTGGTCTCGAGGTATGGTGTCCGCCTCGAGTGCTGGAGGTCCCGGGTTCAAGCCCCAGTGAGGGCCGGGATTTTTTCACGTGGACTTCCAGTAATAAAATTTCCCCTGGTCTCTGGGTAGTGAGGTCGGACGCCCGTGTGTATTGTTGCGCACGTAAAAAATCCCTTCGCGGTTGGAAATCGAAAAAGAGTAGCCTAACGGCGCTGCCCGGGCAAAATTTCGAGTTAAAAATCTGCCCAAAGTATTTCAGGATCCTCACAGGTGCTACAGAGTTCGTGCACTGAGCTAAGATTCTCAGGACTCAGGCTTGAGTTAGGAGTAGAACGGGGCACTTATGGGTTAAACCCGTGTGCCGTGATGTTGATCCGTCGACTAAACTAAACTAAACTGCATACGATAATATAATCTAAGAAATTTATGCGGCATGTAAGTTCAAAGGCCGCAGCTCAGTCATCTGAAGTAAACTTGGAGGAGTTCCATGTTCAGATCTTGAAGATTTTCTGTTTACTTCTTCTTCTTTGTCTTCGATAATCTAAGAATATCTATGTAACATTTAAGCTCAAAGGTCCAAATTCACTTCCATAATGATTTCAAAATGGTCCGTTACTAACATGCTTAGGTATAGAATGGGTTAAAGGATATTGCTGGTATTCACGAGCCCAACTGGATACACGATCAAGCAGCTCTGAAAATACTAACAGTTGAAAATACTAACAGTTGAACAACAAGAAAACAAAGAAAGCAGAGAAAAAGTAATCCCAGAATTGGCATTGTTGAAGCCGCAGGGTCTCCCTAAAACCTCAATGAAACAAACTTCTTTGTCAGACCCTTTCATTACATGGCTTTTAACTCACCCGTCGACCGGTGACCTCCGACCCCTGCACACATTGAATGACGATTTCTTTGGCCAGATCCTTGCTGACCCTTGACCCGGGCCGGGCGATTGAACAACAGGAGGATGTTACCAGGGGTGACAGGTGGGGTGTGCGCTTGTCTCATTGGTAACTATCTGTTTTATTCTCAAATCGCTAACCATAAAATAGGCGGGTTGCGAGGCGGGGGTGATAAAACGTGCATGGGTGGGTGTAGGGAGTTAAGAGTGGGTCGGGTACCACGGATGTAAGAGGATTCAAGTGACCAACCGGTTCTGTTTATTGTTGCACGTGACTCATCATAAAAGTAGTTACTACGCACTGTTTAGTCATGCTTGTGGTCAAGTAGAACCGACCCCTACAGGGATTTATTTAGGGCTTGTGCTTTTTTTTTTTTTTAAAGTCAAAATGTAGATTTATCTGCACTTGATCTGGCCAGGGTGTAGAGGCGGTTGTCCAAACTGCAAACTGGAAACACCAAGTCACTGTCCACTAACATTCCCGACAGGCCTGGATTTATTAAAATGGGCCGAAAGGCACATAGTGGGACTAAGAGGCCTTTTTAAAAAACAAAAAATCGCCAGACTACTGCAAGGTAGCAAGTTTGTGTGCCACTCTTTGTCTGGTCCCTATGCTGTCTTGGCTGACATGACAGACACTGCCATTAGCAGCGCTACCGCCGGTATAGCGATGTGGTCATTGGGGACAGAAGCACCACTCTACCACTATAGTAGGGAGACACAGCAAAAAGGTAATGCTTCTTAAGAGTCAATACAGATACGGAAAATATTCTGAAACTAACGGGAATGAACGACAAAGAATAGACAGGCTCAAGACAGCCAGCCATAACAACATTAGTTATTAGTCATTAGTCGTAGTTCCAACTTCACGGCAACGGGTCGTCCCCATTATGCTCCGTTCCCATGCCAGTGAACATCACACAAAATGCTCCTCACTGCCCTATGTGAAAAGTGGAACAGACAGGAGTCTCGACAAACCAACAGCCCGCACAGATTTTTTTTAAAAGTTGCATATAGGACGTTGCAGTCAACACCAGCATTTGTCAGCTGCTGTTGATGTTCTTGGCAAGATTACGCTCAGTAGTTTGCCATGGCTTTCTGAGTGACTGGCTTACATACCCTGTAAGTAATCAACTTCATCTTCAAGTTTTGTCAGCGATAATATCTTATAGTAACTAGCAAAATTCAGGGGGAAAGAGCAAAGGAAGGCAGAGAAATAAATACTTGGATGGTTTGACCGCATGACATTGTTGGAACAAGAACACAGACCTCAACCAGAACTCTTGCGATCATGCAAGATGACGAACCATGGCTGCCGACGCTTATCGGCATGGCGCATTATGATATTCTTGTTCGTAGATGAAGACTTTGGTTGAAACGATCGCCTGTTTATGTGTGTTTGTTCCTAACGTCGTGCTTCCTAGTCATAGCTTCTTTGATTTTAGGAAGAAGAGAACACAAGAGATTACACAACCACGTGTATACAAAATTCAAGACTGGCGAATCAGCCATGGTCACACGTGGATTTGTGCCGCAGACAGCAGATCACATACTCCAAGACATGTGGGATGGCACCGCAGACAGCAGCTCACATAATCCAAGACTGCACAAAATACGACATATCTAGGCAAATCTTCTGGCATAGAGAAACAACAATGAAAGGTAAACTATATGGACCACAGAGCAAACTAAAAACAAAAACAGTTAAATACTGAAATACAAGAAACAACATTGCAGACATAGATAAATTTCAAGCGAACGAAGGAAGACGAAGAAGTGGACTGTAGAAGTTGACGTAATAACTGTAACGGCGAGGGTTGATGAAGCAACCTCTTGCCATAAAAATAGTTCATTTGCGTCGATGTCACAGGCTTGCTTTATGAGGCGGCAACAATCTGTGACTTAATAAAATCCCATTGGACAAATAAACGGCTGATTCACAAGACGTCAACTTCGCTGTCTCTCTGACCTTCAGGCGTAGTCATTTGTTACCCAGCTTTCTTAGACTGGCCATTGTTAATTGCTTATGTATTGTCTTCTTCTTTAGGTAGACTCCGTGGCGAAGTGGTTACGTCGCCTGCCTCGCTTTCCAAAGGTTGTGGGTTCGATTCCGGGTCACGTCGTTCGGTTCACGAGTGTAATTTTCTCGGATACACCTGGAAGTCGTCGCTGGAGCTACGGAGTTCGTGCTGTGAGCGACACTTTCGGCAGGTTGCCCTGCGGAAAGAGACCGACAATATGGGATCAAACCTGGTGCAATGAAGTCTATCCTCTTGCTTGCCTTTTAAACCCTTTTGTCGAATGGATAAGACAGCTCGTTTGTACAGATCCGGTGCGCTAATGCTGGGGTAATGTGTTCAACCCCTACACAGATCAGTTGGGCTAAAATGTTAACTTCTCGTCCTTGAATTGAGGACGTAAATTATAAGTACTTTTGAAGTCAGAGTGGATTCGCCTGATGGCAAAGGACACGTATATAATAGGAAAACACGCAAACATCAGTCCAGTACACTAGATGTAATAGCACGTATATGGACTAGCTTGAGTTCAAAGCGATCGAACGTAAAACAAAATTATATATATAAGGGGCGTTCATTTGAAATCCGCTTCTTGCCGCACCGCGCGTAATTGCGTTCGTTGAATATGATCATGTCATAGTCATGTGATTAATATTGACCAATGAATAAAAGAGCACGTGCTTATCGTCCCATGATGCATAGGTTCTGTTTCTGACCGTTGAGAAAATGGCCGGGTTGGTCCAAAATCCGTCCAAACAAGCTCAAAGAGCTGGTGATTCAGTTTCTTTCATTTGAAGAATGTCGACCAATGGACATTCATCGAAGAATGCAGGCAGCGTACGGTAACAAATGTGTGTCGAAGACAACAATGACAGACTGGGCACGAATGTTTCGGAAAGGACGTCAGTTCATACAGATCTTCAATGGCCGGGTCAAGCGTATATTGTTGCAACAGGAAAACAAAAACCATCGTAAAAATTGATGCAGCAGTACAGATGAACCGTTGTCGAAGCATACGTTCGCTAGCGAAAGAATTTGATATGTCAGTTGGGACAATTCAAAAGGTGGTTCGTAAGAAACTTCAATGTCGGAAGGTGTGTTCACAGTGGGTACCACGGATGTTGACCGACCACCAAAAAGAGGAACGCATGGGATGATGTTTGAACCACTTGCTGCGTTACAGAGTGCAGGGTGATGCATTTCTTTTCCCCATAGTGGCAGGCGATGAATCATGATGTCACCACTTTGAGCCGAGCAGCAAAAGAGAGAGCATGCAATGGACCATGCTGGATCACCAAAAGCCAAAAAAATTCATGTTACAGGTTTCCGTTGGTAAGATTATGCTGAGCGCATTGTCTGACCATGAAGGGCTATTGTTGGCCGACTTTAAAGAACCCGGTGTCAACATCAACTCTACCCACTACTTGCAAACACTAGACAAGCTGCAAAAAGCCATCAAGAATAAATGACCCGGCATGCTTTCTCGCGGTGTGATTTTGTTGCACGATAATGCTCGTCCGCATGTCGCAAAGATTGTGCAGGAAGCATTAGCAAGGAAGAAGTGGGAAATTCTGCAACATCCAGCCTATAGTCCTGATTTGTCACCATGTGATTTTCATTTGTTCGGACCTCTAAAAAAGCTCTCAAGGGGCAACGATTTCACACAGATGCAGACGTAATGAACGCGGTAAACACTTGGTTCAGTGAGCAATTCCTTTTTGTTTTGCGGACGGCATTCGCCGCCTACCTAAGCAATGGGATGCTTGCCTGAATGCCTACGGCGACTTCTTCTGACCAATCCCATGGTGCATAATTCATTCAAAATGAATGCTTTGTTTAATTCTACCACACCTGTTAATGTTTCTTTCATGCTTTTGTAATAAAGCCATTGGAACGAGTTTCAGATGAACGACCCTTATAATATATGCATGTTAAGCCTGGATTGTGAGCTTACAGGATGAGAACCATCTGATGGCAGAGGAAATGTCATTTTAAGGGATAAAGGCAAAGGATACTACAGAGAACAAATGAGAAAGCTCTCATCATCATCACGTAACCAGTCAGCTGGCGTAGGCGTTCATGGCTCGCCACGGATCTCGGTCGTTGGTGTTCTGATTCAACTCTACTGCTGATATTCCGCCATGCCACCGTCTCAATCCAACCAGCATCATTTCTCTTGTTCGGCCACTGCCTCTCTTCCCCTCGATCTTTCCAGTCGCCACGATGTTCGGTTCCAAATATTATATATATGTTTCGGAAAGGACATCAGTTCATACAGATCTTCAATGGCCGGGTCAAGCGTATATTGTTGCAACAGGAAAACAAAAACCATCGTAAAAATTGATGCAGCAGTACAGATGAACCGTTGTCGAAGCATACGTTCGCTAGCGAAAGAATTTGATATGTCAGTTGGGACAATTCAAAAGGTGGTTCGTAAGAAACTTCAATGTCGGAAGGTGTGTTCACAGTGGGTACCACGGATGTTGACCGACCACCAAAAAGAGGAACGCATGGGATGATGTTTGAACCACTTGCTGCGTTACAGAGTGCAGGGTGATGCATTTCTTTTCCCCATAGTGGCAGGCGATGAATCATGATGTCACCACTTTGAGCCGAGCAGCAAAAGAGAGAGCATGCAATGGAAGCATGCTGGATGACCAAAAGCCAAAAAAATTCATGTTACAGGTTTCCATTGGTAAGATTATGCTGAGCGCATTGTCTGACCATGAAGGGCTATTGTTGGCCGACTTTAAAGAACCCGGTGTCAACATCAACTCTACCCACTACTTGCAAACACCAGACAAGTTGCAAAAAGCCATCAAGAATAAATGACCCGGCATGCTTTCTCGCGGTGTGATTTTGTTGCACGATAATGCTCGTCCGCATGTCGCAAAGATTGTGCAGGAAGCATTAGCAAGGAAGAAGTGGGAAATTCTGCAACATCCAGCCTATAGTCCTTATTTGTCACCATGTGATTTTCATTTGTTAGGACCTCTAAAAAAGCTCTCAAAGGGCAACGATTTCACATAGATGCAGACATAATAAACGCGGTAAACACTTGGTTCAGTGAGCAATCAGTCCTTTTTTTTGCAGGACGGCATTCGCCGCCTACCTAAGCAATGGGATGCTTGCCTGTATACCTACAGCGACTTCTTCTGACCATCCCATGGTGCATAATTCATTCAGAATGAATGCTTTGTTTAATTCTACCACACCTGTTAATGTTTCTTTCATGCTTTTGTAATAAAGCCATTGGAACGAGTTTCAGATGAACGACCCTTATAATATATGCATGTTAAGCCTGGATTGTGAGCTTACAGGATGAGAACCATCTGATGGCAGAGGAAATGTCATTTTAAGGGATAAAGGCAAAGGATACTACAGAGAACAAATGAGAAAGCTCTCATCATCATCACGTAACCAGTCAGCTGGCGTAGGCGTTCATGGCTCTCCACGGATCTCGGTCGTTGGTGTTCTGATTCAACTCTGCTGCTGATATTCCGCCATGCCACCGTCTCAATCCAACCAGCATCATTTCTCTTGTTCGGCCACTGCCTCTCTTCCCCTCGATCTTTCCAGTCGCCACGATGTTCGGTTCCAAATATTGCTGTATGTAGCAGGGGCACAGAGTTCGGGTGAGTGCCCAACCTTGCATAAATACCCCAATGGGTCGTGCATTCATCACCTCTGCAGCAAAAGTCCAACTCCTGGCCTTCACGTGGCGGAACTGTTTAACTAACAGGAGAAGGGGCGGCGGTGAGTCTCTGGCGCCGAAAAATAACCAGTACGCTCTAGATGTGTATGCACGTGCATGCATGCTCAGACACGTATGTACGCTCCACATATCTAAACTCGAGTAAGACCACAGTCTGCTCTAGCAACGGAAAGGTGCTGAAAACGATGGCAACCAACCAGGAAGCGCACCATAGAAATCAGGATGCCACGCAATTACGCCATGAAATATGTCGACTACTGCTAAATGTTATGGTTCTCGCCCTGCATTGGGCCCCCTAGACAGGTGCAGTGCCGGGTCCTGGGCCTCGAAAGGGTCCAACCACAACTACTGGAGGTCCTTCTCAGATGTCCTCATCTCAGAGCTGATCGATTGGCTAAGGGTGGAGCAAAATAAGAACAGCCTGGTGTGCATGTTATATACCACCAAAAAATTTAAAGAAAAACAGAAAGATCAAATCAGTCAGAAAGTCACCAAAACTTGCTCAATACGACTACCATGTTATGGACAGACCAGAACAAGTCACTATTCTGCGCCTCAGAAAAGGACATAATAGATTACGCAACCACATGCAAACAAAATTCAAGATTGGTGAATCAGCCATGTGCACATGTGGATTGGCGTCGCAGACAGCAGAGCACATACTCCAATACTGCCCAAAATACAACATATCTAGGCAAACCTTCTGGCCTAGAGAGACAGCAGTGGAAATAAACTCCATGGACCGCTGAGTGAACTAAAAAAGACAGTTAAATTCATACAAGGTACAACATTGCAGTTATAGACATATTTCAAGCGAACGAAAGAAGAAGAAGTCACGATGTTCTCAAATGCCTCCCTTCTCATCACATGACCAAAGAAAGCTGTTTCTTATTGTTATATATAATGTTCTAATTTCATTAGCCTCTTTCAGGCATTCGTCGTTAGTTACTCTGGCAGCCCAAGGAATTCACAACATTCGTCTTAGGAAACCACTTAAAACACATAGTCACAGGTATTGTTCCAACGTGGAACCCTGTTATCCCCGAGTTCATTTCAAATTTACCACGAACCCTTTCTGTTTGCACAAAGCCGGTTGGAGCAGCCTAATTGTTAACGCCCCACTATATATGACCAATCGTTTATTGTTGGTGGAATACAGTGTACAGGGCGCTTTTTCTTTGTTCACTCTGTAGTCGTATTTTATTAGCTGTTGAGGAGTGAACGATGACGGCGTTTTATAGCATTTCGATTGCACAGGTATTCCTGAAGACTGATTAACTTTCTACTCCACCTACGCTGGTATATCTTCGGCTCATCACCATCATGTTCCATGCCGGTAAGCATGGGCGGTCATGTTTTGCCTTCTCACTCGATCACCAGAGTCGTGGAGCAACTCAGTGTTCTTGTCTCGATCATACAACGTGGCCAAGCCATCTAAGTATTTACTTCTCTGCCCTCCCCTTGTTCTCTTCCCCTCAATCTTGCCAATTGTCACCAAATTCTCCAATTTATTTCTTCTCCTAACGTGGCCAAAAATATTTGCCTGTCTACGTCTAATTTCTCTAATGAGTTTACGGTTTTCATTCATTTCTTGTAGGACTTGGTCATTGGTTTTTCTGTCTGTCCATGGTATTCTTTGCATGTTCCTCAGAAACCACATTTCCACAGCCATCAGATGTTTTTCAGCTTGTCTGCTCATTGTCCACGTTCACATCCATACAAAAGTACAGGTTCTATGTAGCACTTCAACACTCTTTTTCTCGTTGCAAATGACATCTTTTTATTGGTCAGTATGTTTTTCATCTTGCAAAAGGCTACCTTCGCCATGGCGATTCTTGTTCTAATCTCTTCAAGGCATCTCCCATCAGATGTTATGACTGTTCCGAGATAATTGTACCGATTCACTTGTTTAAGAATATTCCCATTTACTTGTATATTACATTGTGGTATTTCCTTCTTCCTAGTGACGACCATAATCTGTGTCTTCTTACAATTTAATTCTAACCCTAGTTGTTCACTGTGTGCAACAATCGCATCTACTAAATGTTGCAGATCCTGCTCATTGTCTGCAATCAATACTGTATCATCTGCATATCTAATGTTATTGATGTTATGTCCCCCAATGATGATTCCTTTCATATCGTCAACATTTCTGAAAATATTTTCACTATACAGGGAAAAAAGATCTGGAGATATTACACATCCCTGTCTCACACCTCTCCTAATAGGTTGATATTGACCTACTTCATTATCAATCTTTATGGCAGCTTGTTGTTTCCAATATATGTTTTTTATGTGTCTAATGTCTTTCCCATCAATTTGTAGATCTGCAAGCATCTCTATCATGTTGACATGTCTCACTTTATCGAAAGCCTTTCTGTAGTCAATTAAGGCAAAGATTAAGTATTTGTTTACTTCTGTAGAACTTATTAATGTTCTCAGTATATACACAGCATTTACTGTGCCCTTGCCTTCTACAAACCCGCATTGTTCTTCTCCTATTTCGGGTTGTATTTTCTTCCTAACTCTTTGCATGATAATTCTTAGCAAAACCTTTGTGATGTGGCTCATTATACTAATTGTTCCATGTTGATCACATTCCAAGGCTCCTGATTTCTTCGGGATTGCAATAAATACAGAATTACATAATTCAAGAGGTATATTTCCAGTATCGTATATGCGTTCAGCAGTCTGGTGACTTGGTCTATTCCATATTCTCCTAAGGCTTTGATCATTTCTGTTGAGATGTTGTCTGGACCAGGTATGTTCGGTTACTCGTTATGCTAATTGTTTTTGGTTAGTTGGGTGGCTGGTTTTGACGAGAAAACATGTTCAGGCCCCATTCAACTTGCCAGCTTGTAAATTCGAATTGTCCTTCCGTTCTACCTATAAAAGCTCTCATTTGAATTGATCAATGCAGTTTTGATTTGTTGTACGGGACATAAATGGACAGAATGAGTTAACTATCATCACCCACCCGGAAAAGAATGAGGTAAAGCCTGTAACTTCAGGAGACGGGACAGACACAGCTACAACAAAGATGAAGTGAGTGCGGATAATATGTGGTATGGGCCATTCAGCCTGTTATTGACCGCACGAACAAAAGCCTTCACGCTTACAGTCAAAACGGCGATAAAAACGCATAGGCACGGAGATGTTACGTCACCGTAAGCCCTGGCTTTTCTGGCGGGGCGTTCCTCCTGTGAACACTGAAGCGAAGCAATTCACGTTTTGGGAATGTGACCTAGATAGGGGAGGCATGCTTTGAATATTTGACAATTAATTTTCCTTGAGGCAGGAAAAATCATTTAGTGAAAGCCAGCCAGTTAATACACTGAGAAAGGAAGGTGGATGGAAAGACTACAATAGATCAGATTACCTCTTTATTCTGTTGGAGTTAGTAT
Source organism: Cepaea nemoralis (assembly GCA_014155875.1). Lineage (NCBI taxonomy): Eukaryota > Metazoa > Mollusca > Gastropoda > Stylommatophora > Helicidae > Cepaea > Cepaea nemoralis. The sequence goes on from JACEFZ010022776.1 coordinate 18,626, forward strand.
CTTGGTTGGTGAATACTCTGGGAGGTTGGAGTTTTAACTTGTATGTCCGATGTGTTGACATTCAGGTAGTGTGAACTCAGAAAAAGGCTCTCATGTGTCGGAGTGGTGTCCTGGTGAAGACTTTCCTCCCGAGATGGTACAAGGCAATTAATGAATCAACAAAAAATGAGTAGATTGTGAGCTTTACTAGAACATGATTACAAGAAACAAAATGGACGTTGTGGCTAAAGCCTTCGCCAGCACAAAACAAACAAACACAAACAAACAACTACACGAAAAACACTACATAAAAATACAAAGGTTATTTATTTGAATCCTTGTTTGAATGAATACGTCTTAAACGCTTACCGCGTTTGATGTGGATGGAGTGAACCGGATGTGTGGTTCAAACGGGTCAATGGGCTAAAGGTCAGAGATTGTACCAAGGTACCAAGGTACCATCTCCGCGAGTACTGTGTTGCAGGGGTCTCCTTCTCCTCCTCAAACATGTAATCGTGGAGTGTGGAAGGTAGGGAGAGCTGTGGCTCAGAGGTTACGGTTTCCACCCTAGGCTCAGGGAGTTCCAGGTTCGATCCTCAGCATAAGACAGGATATTTATCCTTGAACCAGGAATCCCATGTTATCACACGTCCCTTTGAACTGTTGGGTAGTGAGGTCGGATACCTCGTCTTATCGGACAAGGGCGAACAACAGGAGCTCCCGTGTGCAAGTTAAAAATTCCACGCTGGTTGAAAATCGCAGAGAGTAAGCCGTAAGGCCTTAACCTGGCTAAATTGTTTAGGAAAGAAAACCCACCCGCGGGTAGATAGAGCCCGTTATCTTGGATGGAATCTAAAACAAACCTTACACACATGCATGCCCAGGTCGGGCTCATTGAACTTGCAGGTACGTAACCAGGTGTGACGTTTTCCCCTCGAAAGAGGAACGTCGAAGAATGAGTATACACGGCTGGTTCCACAACTTCACACTCTTCTTCATTACTATCTAAACCACTAGAAAAGCGTATTCAAAAAGCAACATTAGAGTAGTTAGTTCGCAACAAGCTTATGGTTGACAGTCAATCAGGATTTCCACCAAAATATTCTTGCCATACGGCTCTAACAAACATGATAGAAAATTGACATCAGCATGTAAACAACAGATGTCTACATGGAGCGGTGTTTATCATTTTCAGAAAAGCATTTGATATGATAGACCATACTATTTTAATTTAAAAATACAAATACTAGATACATTAAAAGTCAACCCTAATGTAGTGAGTTTAATTACTTGTTTTCTGTCAAACAGAAAGCAAGTAGTATCACAAAATAAATCGCTGTCTTAAACTTCAATATAAACTTCTTAAATCTTCAATATTGGAGTACTTCAAGGTTTCGGGTATTTGGTCTAGTGTGGTCATGATTCCACGGGGGAATGCAGGTATTTGGCCTAGTGGGGTCACGATTCCATGGGGGAAGTCAGGTATTTGGCCTATTGTGGTCATGATTTCATGGGGAATTCAGGTATTTGGCCTATTGTGGTAATAATTTCATGGGGAATTCAGGTATTTGGCCTAGTGTGGTCACCATTCCATGGGTGGGGGGGGGGGGGGGGGGGAAATTCAGTATTTGGTCTAGTATGGTCATGACTCCAAGGGGGGAATTCAGGTATTTGGTCTATGTTGGTCATGATTCCACGGGACAATTCAGGTATTTGGCCTAGGATGGTCATGATTCCACGGGGGAATTCAGGTATTTGACCTAGGTTGGTTATGATTCCACGGGGGATTTCAGATATTTTATCATTAACAGATTACAATCAACTCAATGCCTACAGGGTGTATTGCTGAACTAGCGAGCTTTTAACTCATACACAGATTTTGCAGGGGTTTATATGTGAAATTCGTAATCCCGCATACCACGTTAGAAACACAACTGCAGACCGCCCTTTTATGCCACCCGATGCATGCTACAGGTCTTCATACAATGGTGAAATCACAAATAGCCACATAATGCTGACTGCGATGTCCTGTAAAGGATATGCAACTAACTTATAGGGAAAAAGATACATTTCATTGCGTCAGATTTTATCCCAAATGACTGTCTCTTACCGCTCGGAGAAAGTAATCACATAGAGCACTGACTCCGCATGGAGGCCTACCGAATGCGTCACACAGAGCACTGACTCCGCATGGGGGGGGGGGGGGGGGGCTACTGAAAGTATCACTCAGAGCATGAACCGATTGACGGAGTCCGAACACTAAACCCACGACCTTCGTGGTACGAGGTAGGCGGCTTGTCCACTACACCACGCAGATTCCAGCCTGCCCTCCAACGCTGTTTAACTGATCAAGTGCCATGGGATGATTAATCGTCTCAAGCGACTTCTCGTATCTTCCATGAGATTATATACAGTACTTTTCCTTATTTAACCCCCTTTAATTTGATGTATATTGTTGTTGTTTGTCCATCAAGAATGATGATGACCATTCATTTCATCCAGTGGGGTTGAATGTATGGAGCCGTGAGTTCTAAGATGGCTGATAAGGCCTATTTTGGCTCGAAACGTTCTTTGACAATGTGGACAAAACATGCTTGACGTTTCTGGAGGAGGATTTTCTGCAGTGGTTTTTCTGTTCTGTCTTTTCTTCACAGCTCTTGCAGTCCTAGTTGCCTCACAAGTGACTGCACCCTTGCGTAATGATGCACGCCACAAACTTCGGTCTCTGGCTGCAGTCTCCCAGGTGTCATGATAAATTCCAAAAGCATTCAGTGAGATTTTCAGAGTGTCTTTAAAGCGTTTCCTCTGGCCGTCTTGGGAGCGTTTACCACAACTCAACTCGCCGTAAAAAAATTCGTTTAGGGAGCCTGTGATCTGGCATGCGAGTCAAGTGACCAGCCCAGCGAATCTGATTCTTCATTAGTAGAGTGTGGATACTGGGCATGGACGCTCTTTCTAGGACTTCAGTGTCTGGAATCTTGTCTTGCCATTTAATCTTCAGTAACTTCCTAATGATGTATAATACAATATGTCTCCTATCATATTAACAATTTTTAAGTCATAGTTGGTAAAACTTGCGGCAACAGAAACAGCAGCTGAAAAAGGGAGCCGCTATTCACAAAATTTTGTGAATAGTACGAGCCGCTATACAAACAAATTTGTGGCTGGTCATGTGATTATTCGGCACAAAATTTTGTGAACGAAGTGACTATTCATACCCCGACTAGAGAGTTTCCGGTTAGGTCAGGATGGCAGGACATGTTTTCTTCTAGCTTGACTTAAGTCGGTTGATCGGCGGCTTGACAATCCGCCATCATAAAACTCGTCGTTGTTACGGAATCAGATTTCTGGCTCTAAATGTTAGCGCTACGCACAAACATGGAGAGCCACGACTTCTGCCCTATGCGCCACCTTAGGCCCAAGAGGAAAGACTAGACTAGCTAAGTCATAGTTGGGACATGCCACCACTCCCCATTTTCCGCCATTCATTTTTGTTATTTTCAAACTTACTTTTTGTTTGGTACTGGGTCTGTTAATAAATAGTTATAATATTTATAACGTTAACTTATAGTTAACGTATTCGTTATAGTTATATAACTTATAAGCAACACTTTAAACGCCAAAGGCAAGCGAGCAAGTGGTAGGCAGCAATACAAATAGAAATGTCACGTCAAAAGATGGAGTAACAGCAATTTGTCAGGAGTGTACAACCAGGGGGAAATGTTGGAGGTCCATTTCAGCTAAATGTTCATTGTGGAGACGGCACTTGATGGATTGACACCCCAAGGCTGCGCGATGACGGTGGCTGAAATAATACGTGTTCTACAAACAATGTTTGCATGGTTTTGTAAAGACAAAGAAATGGAAAAGAACTAGTTGCCTAACCTCTTATTACCGTGATCTTGCAAGATCATATCACTTCATATCTATCCTCATTATTCTACTTCCTCCTCTTCGTTCGTCTCTTGTTATTGTTGTTGTTGTTATCTTCTTCTTCTTCTTCTTCTTCTTCTTCTTCTTTCTTCTTCTTCTTCTTCTTCTTCTTTCTTCTTCTTCTTCTTCCTTCTTTCTTTCTTTCTTTCTTTCTTTTTCTTCCTCTATTGCTACACTATCCAATGCCACCCATCAGGCGCTGGAGCGTTAACTATTCATCCACATGACGAAGATGATGATGATGATGACTGCTACAGCATCTCTTACTCCCCATTCATCACTTCTGCCACCATTAACATCACCAAAACCCATTTCTCCTCTTCTTCTTTACCTTCTTCTTCCACACTGTAACGTCTGTCTGAACATTGATTTGATGTCTTCTGGATGTTTATTGACATACCAAAATGCTTGTCTCTATGCCATGTATGTTGGCTTGACACGTGCTCCGTCCTCGCCTTCAACAGCCAGCGAAGAGTCCCAATACTAATGGTAGCCGCTGCAGTCTGATTATGTGCCCGTCTGGCCTATCCTCGGAATACTGAGTGCGGCCAGCTCCCCTGGCCACTTCCTGCAGCACCAGTCTCTCGGCCATGACGATGTATCTGATCGCGTACAAATTAGCTGATTCAGTGCCAAAGGATAATATAGGGTGTATTTTTAATGGCTGTGCAGTGTTTAAAAAATATTGCCAGTCCAAGTTTTGTATTCACCCTCTGTAACGTTCATACAACATAATAGGTAAATACAAAAATTAGACCGGCAATATTTTCAAACATTGCACAGCATTAAAAATACACCCCGTATATCGCCAAATGCGACCTCACACTTAGACAAAAGGACGATATATCGCCACACTAGGATCATGGTGTTATTTGTTTTGTTTCGTGGCATCTTTCGCAATTTCAATGGTCAGTGAACGGAAATTTACACTATACTACTTGTTCATTTGATTGTTGGTCCAAATCTACGTTTCGTTTGGAACTGAATCAATTAAGAACCCCAGGAAGTGTCAAATACACATCGGCCGTTACCAGGAACTGAAAGAGTTAGTTGAAACAAATAAGTAATCCTCATCCATATGTGCTACAAGCTGGACGATGCAACGCCACAGGGGCCTCTGTTTGGTCAAACTGACGCTATCTTGACACATCATGCGGGGGAAAGTAACGGACGCCATGCCACGTCAGTGAGCGTGGCACGAGCTACAAGCGTTTTGCGTAATCTCCATGACAACAGAGTGATGACGCCATGCTGGTAAAATATGCAAACGATGTGTGTGGGAGTGAGGCTGGGGCCTTGGGAGTGCTATATACCTTTTCTTTCTTTCTTTCTTTCTTTCTTTCTTTCTTTCTTTGTGGTGGGTCATTTTTTCTTGGTGTTTATTTCCAGCTTCTTTTTTCTTTCTTTGTTTCCCTGTCTATCTTTCATTTATGTTCTGTTTTCTTTCTCAACGTCTTCATGCTTCCCTTATTTCTACTTTGCTTTCCTTCTATTGTCAAATGTTCCCCACACCACACAGTTCTTAATTATTTTTTTTTCTTTATTATGTTTCCTTTTTATTTCAATCTATATATGTTTCCTATCTTCCCATATTTAACTGAACTTATTGAACCTTCTCTCACATGGTGACTAACACTCCCATTTACTTTTTTAGCTTATTCTCCCACTGACTGTGTAACTAATATTCTCACTAAGCGTTTAACTCACTCTTTCATTGGCTGTTTAATTAACTCTTTCGTTGATTGTTTAATCACATCGATACAGACTGTTTAACTCACTCTCTCACTGACTTTTTAACTCATTCTCTCACTGGTTGTTGAACTCATTCCTTCACGAATTGTTTAAATCATTCTCCCATTTGTTGTTTAACTCATTCTCCCATTTGTTGTTTAACCCTTTCTCTCACTAATTATTTACCCCATTCTCTCACTGGTTTAATTCATTCTCTGGCTGGTTGTTTAACTCATTTTCTCACTAATTGTTTAGCTCACTCTCTCACTGACTGTTTAACGCATTCTCTCACAGACTGTTTAACTCACACTCTCACTGACTGTTTAACGCATTCTCTCACAGACTGTTTAACTCACACTCTCACTGACTGTTTAACTCATTCTCTTACTGTTTGTTTAACTCATTCTCTCACTAATTGATTAACGCATTCTCTCACAGCTTGCTTGCTTGCGTTCGGTGGTTGTGAACTCCAGCGTGAAGTCCTGTATATCAGATGAAGACATCCTGTTGTCCAACATCAGTATGATGTCCTACTGGACCGACTTCGAAAGAATCAGCGATCTTACTACGTTAGCCAGGACCCCGAAGGGACCTGTTGCCCAGGACGCACGACTAGGACGTGTTAGTAGGTCTTGGCCAGTATATAACCTGGCTCTAGTGCCTTGGAAACACCTCTGCGTCCCATTCTCTCACTAATTGTTGAACTAATTATCTCACTAATTGTTGAACTAATTATCTCACTAATTGTTTAACTCATTCTCTCACTAATTGTTGAACTCATTCTCTCACTAATTGTTTAACTCATTCTCTCACTAATTGTTTAACTCATTCTCTCACTAATTGTTGAACTAATTATCTCACTAATTGTTTAACTCATTCTCTCACTAATTGTTTAACTCATTCTCTCACTAATTGTTGAACTAATTAATCTCACTTAATTGTTGAACTAATTATCCACTAATGTTTAACTCATTCTCTCCACTAATTGTTGAACTAATTATCTCACTAATTGTTTAACTCATTCTCTCACTAATTGTTTAACCCATTCTCTCACTAATTGTTTAACTCATTCTCTCACTAATTGTTGAACTAATTATCTCACTAATTGTTGAACTAATTATCTCACTAATTGTTTAACTCATTCTCTCACTAATTGTTTAACTTATTCTCTCACTAATTGTTGAACTAATTATCTCACTAATTGTTTAACTCATTCTCTCACTAATTGTTGAACTAATTATCTCACTAATTGTTTAACTTATTCTCTCACTAATTGTTTAACTCATTCTCTCACTAATTGTTGAACTCATTCTCTCACTAATTGTTTAACTCATTCTCTCACTAATTGTTGAACTAATTATCTCACTAATTGTTTAACTCATTCTCTCACTAATAGTTGAACTAATTATCTCACTAATTGTTTAACTCATTCTCTCACTAATTGTTTAACTCATTCTCTCACTAATTGTTGAACTAATTATCTCACTAATTGTTTAACTCATTCTCTCACTAATTGTTGAAATAATTATCTCACTAATTGTTTACCTCATTCTCTCACTAATTGTTTAACTCATTCTCTCACTAATTGTTTAACTCATTCTCTCACTAATTGTTTAACTCATTCTCTCACTAATTGTTTAACTCATTTTTTCTCACTAATTGTTTAACTCATTCTCTCACTAATTGTTTAACTATTCTCTCACTAATTGTTTACTCATTCTCTCACTAATTGTTTTAACTAATTATCTCACTAATTGTTTAACCCCATTCTCTCACTAATTGTTTAACTAAAAACTCATAAATTTTTTACCCCATTCTCTTTACTATTGTTAACTTATTTCTCACTAATTGTTTAACTCTTCTCTCACTAATTGTTTAACTCATTTCTCACTAAATTTTTGAACTAATTATCTCACTAATTGTTTAACTCATTCTCTCACTAATTGTTGAACTTTAAATTTTCTCACTAATTGTTTAACCTCATTCTCTCACTAATTGTTGAACTAATTATCTCACTAATTGTTTACCCCATTCTCCCACTAATTGTTGAACTCATTCTCTCACTAATTGTTGAACTCATTCTCTCACTAATTGTTGAACTCATTCTCTCACTAATTTTTTAACTCATTCTCTCACTAATTGTTTAACTCATTCTCTCACTAATTGTTGAACTAATTATCTCACTAATTGTTTAACTCATTCTCTCACTAATTGTTTAACTCATTCTCTCACTAATTGTTTGAACTAATTATCTCACTAAATGTTTATCTCATTCTCTCACTAATTGTTTATCTCATTCTCTCACTAATTGTTTAACCCATTCTCTCACTAATTGTTTAACTCATTCTCTCACTAATTGTTTATCTCATTCTCTCACTAATTGTTTAACCCATTCTCTCACTAATTGTTTAACCCATTCTCTCACTAATTGTTTGAACTAATTCTCTCACTAATGTTTAACCTCATTCTCTCACTAATTGTTTAACTCATTCTCTCACTAATTGTTTAACTCATTCTCTCACTAATGTTTAACTCATTCTCTCACTAATTGTTTGAACTAATTATCCACTAATTGTTGAACTATTATCTCACTAATTGTTTAACTCATTCTCTCACTAATTGTTTAACTCATTCTCTCACTAATTGTTTAACTCATTCTCTCACTAATTGTTTAACTCATTCTCTCACTAATTGTTTAACTCATTCTCTCACTAATTGTTTAACTCATTCTCTCACTAATTGTTTAACTCATTCTCTCACTAATTGTTGAACTAATTATCTCACTAATTGTTTAACTCATTCTCTCACTAATTGTTTAACTCATTCTCTCACTAATTGTTGAACTAATTATCTCACTAATTGTTGAACTAATTATCTCACTAATTGTTGAACTAATTATCTCACTAATTGTTTAACTCATTATCTCACTAATTGTTTAACTCATTCTCTCACTAATTGTTGAACTAATTATCTCACTAATTGTTTAACTCATTCTCTCACTAATTGTTTAACTCATTCTCTCACTAATTGTTTAACTCATTATTCTCACTAATGTTTAACTCATTCTCTCACTAATTGTTGAACTCATTCTCTCACTAATTGTTGAACTAATTATCTCACTAATTGTTGAACTAATTATCCTCACTAATTGTTTAACTCATTCTCTCACTAATTGTTTAAATTATTTTCTCAAATGTTTTAAATTCTCTCATAATTGTTTTACTCATTATCTCACTAATTGTTTTTAAATCATTATCTCATAATTGTTGAACTAATTACTCACTAATTGTTTTAAATCATTATCTCACTAATTGTTTAACTCATTCTCTCACTAATTGTTTAAATCATTCTCTCACTAATTTTTTAAAATCATTATCTACTAATTGTTTAACTTATTCTCTCACTAATTTTTGAATAATTATCTCACTAATTGTTTTCTCATTTCTCACTAATTGTTGAACTAATTATCTCACTAATTGTTTAACTTTTTCTCTCACTAATTGTTGAACTAATTATCTCACTCATTGTTTAACTCATTCTCTCACTAATTGTTTAACTCATTATCTCACTAATTGTTTAACTCATTATCTCACTAATTGTTGAACTAATTATCTCACTAATTGTTTAACTCATTATCTCACTAATTGTTTAACTCATTCTCTCACTAATTGTTTAACTCATTCTCTCACTAATTGTTTAACTCATTCTCTCACTAATTGTTTAACTCATTCTCTCACTAATTGTTTAACTCATTCTCTCACTAATTGTTTAACTTATTCTCTCACTAATTGTTTAACTCATTCTCTCACTAATTGTTTAACTCATTATCTCACTAATTGTTTAACTATTCTCTCACTAATTGTTGAACTCATTCTCTCACTAATTGTTTAACTCATTCTCTCACTAATTGTTTAACTTATTCTCTCACTAATTGTTTAACTCATTCTCTCACTAATTGTTTAACTCATTCTCTCACTAATTGTTTAACTCATTCTCTCACTAATTGTTTAACTTATTCTCTCACTAATTGTTGAACTAATTATCTCACTAATTGTTTAACTCATTCTCTCACTAATTGTTTAACTCATTCTCTCACTAATTGTTGAACTAATTATCTCACTAATTGTTTAACTTATTCTCTCACTAATTGTTGAACTAATTATCTCACTAATTGTTTAACTCATTCTCTCACTAATTGTTTAACTCATTCTCTCACTAATTGTTGAACTAATTATCTCACTAATTGTTGAACTAATTATCTCACTAATTGTTTAACTCATTCTCTCACTAATTGTTTAACTCATTCTCTCACTAATTGTTTAACTCATTCTCTCACTAATTGTTTAACTCATTCTCTCACTAATTGTTTAACTCATTCTCTCACTAATTGTTTAACTCATTCTCTCACTAATTGTTGAACTAATTATCTCACTAATTGTTTAACTAATTCTCTCACTAATTGTTTAACTCATTCTCTCACTAATTGTTTAACTCATTCTCTCACTAATTGTTTAACTCATTCTCTCACTAATTGTTGAACTAATTATCTCACTAATTGTTTAACTTATTCTCTCACTAATTGTTTAACTTATTCTCTCACTAATTGTTTAACTCATTCTCTCACTAATTGTTTAACTCATTCTCTCACTAATTGTTTAACTTATTCTCTCACTAATTGTTTAACTAATTATCTCACTAATTGTTTAACTTATTCTCTCACTAATTGTTGAACTAATTATCTCACTAATTGTTTAACTTATTCTCTCACTAATTGTTTAACTCATTCTCTCACTAATTGTTTAACTCATTCTCTCATAGGCTGTTTAATTCATCCTCTCACTGGCTAGCTAATTCATTCCAAGAAACTCACCATGCGTTGATGTGTTTCATCATACAGATATACTTTGCTAACCCCTTTATGCACAAGACGGTTGGTACACTCATCCAGTAGTTCTCAACCTTGTCTCCATGGGACCTTGTACAGTCAGGTGCTCCGTTAATGGGCAATTGATTTCTTTGTAGCTTTCTTCTGGGCATCAAGTGTTTGTTGACTATATAATGCCTTGTCATCTTGTTATCTTGTCTTCTGTTGGGGTATCATCCTTGCACTTCGGACAAATCAATAGGTGCTTAGATTCCCCTACCCCCTCTCCCCACCCTAACATATAAATCAGCGTCAGGCGGATAATAGTGCAAGTTCTGTGTTGATTTACAAGGCCCCCAATTCTCCCATTCTGCCCCTGGTGTCAGGCCGTGCCAATTCTTACCCCCGGAGTCTCTCATTCTGGACAACGATGTGGATTCACTGGCGTGAAAGTCCTACCTAAGCTCTCTACATCACTCTAAGGGCATTAATAAATATCGGCACGATCCATAGGCTGGCCATCTGCACGGCATGCAGAGCCAGCCAATTTATCAGCTCGTTCATTTCCCTTAACTCCCGCATGTCCTGGAACGATAATGAAGGTGACTCTACGGACAACAGACCTCCGCAGCGATCCACTCCACTGTCTACGTACAGAACCCGCCTCGACCTTTCGGATCAGTCTCATTGAACCGCTTAGTACACAGACGTTATATCATGCTATACCCCGTGAAGACAACGCGCCCAACCCAGGCCTAATGCCAGCCAGTCCGTGTGTTCAGTGTTGAACCTGACTGAGTTACATCCTAGGATGCCTCACCGAAGAAGGGAAGATTCAGTACCGGTATTTCAAACTCCGTTTGTGTCTGAACTTGGAGAGAGGAAGGAGAGCTCTGAAACACAATCCACGCGAAGGAAGTGTTTCGGTACTTAGCCGTCAGGAAAGTATCTACATAAACTTTACTCCGATGAATGTAAGCCCTTGTTAGGTCTCAGATGACGCCACATCCATTTCATCACTCTTGAGTTTTCCAGAGGAATCACCAACCAATTAACCAACCAACTAACCAAACAACCAACCAATGAACCAATTAATAAACCAAACCGACCAACCAGCGTGTGTTGCCGGGGTCCATAAGCGAAGCAAAGAATAGCAACACTGTAGCCTACCATGCATATCGTAAGAGGCGACTAAGGAGGCTTGATGGTTCCGTCGCCCTGCTACTGAGTGAGTGTGTGGTGCGACACTGTGAGCTGTGAGTTTCGTGTGAAATGCTTTTTAATCTGCCCGAGGTTTTTTGAAACGTGACTGCATGTTCGGAGCGATGGCGGAAGGCTATGTCCCAGAGTTGACCGGTTTTTGCCTTATGCAGAAATGCGTGGCTGTTGGGCTTCTGGTTGACTGCCACTGCAGTCGACGATGAACTGTATTTCGTGGACTGTGTGGGTGAACATCTAGGAAACATCCAGATGGGAAAATGACTGCTGATTCCATCAGAAATTAACTGGATGATTTGTGGGGGACTATTGTGTTGACATTCTGGCGGCGGCATTATGCACAGTGTATGTGTGCGGGCTGTTGTTTGTCGAGACTCCTGTCTTTTCCACTTTTCACATTGGGCAGTGGGGAGCATTTTGTGTGATATTCACTGGCGCAGGAACGGAGCATAATGGGGACGACCCGTTGCTGTGAAGTTGGAACTGCGACTAACTAACTAACCGACCAACCAGCCAATCGATCAACGTACAGACCAACCAACCAACCAGTCAACCAGTTAACCAACCAATCAACCAACCTACCAACCAACCGACCGACCCAACTAACCAAGCAATCAACCAACCAACCAGCCAACAAACCAAGCAACCACCCAACCAGCCAACCAATCAAACAACCACCCAACCAATCAACCAACCAGTCAAGCGTGCTTAGTTGTAACTAACCATCACTTATAAGCACGTGTAACGTTTTTTTTTTCTTCTTCTGTGGTATTCTCCAATAGTCTAATTTTTTTAATGCATAAGAATTATCACAAATCTTTTCAAAGCTCTTATAATAAAAAGAAAACATTAGATTTCATGTCAAGATATCACTGAGTTGTAGCCAGTGGCGTGTTGACCAGGGCCTCTGCTATTAAAGTGGTAAGTGGGTCCCAATGAAATTATCCCCTTAAACATTAGAAAATATGTTTACATTTCAGTAACTTTGTCTCATGGCAGCCAATAAATTTAAACCCAGTTCGCTCCTGGTTGTAGTCAGTCATATAACGAGAGAGCCACAGAAAGTTTGTAATTGACGAACGGAGACCTGGACTTAGAAAGGCTGAGAACCGTTGCATTTTGCCTAATCGCCCGCCGTGAGATAGCCAGGGCTCAAATCAGAACTGACTGCTACAGGCAGAATTAATTAACCAGGGCTTACATATCATATGTTAATATGTTTCTGCCGTGCTGTGTGGCTAGCGCTTTAGTAACATGAGACAGGCTCAAGATATATATATATATATATATATATATATATATATATATATATATATATATATATATATATATATATATATATATATATATATATATATAAACTACTGAGCGTAATCTTGCCAAGAAATCTACAGACAGCTGAAAGATGCTGCTGTTGACAGCGATGTCCTGTAAAAGGATATGCAAATAAACAATATATATATATATATATATATATATATATATATATATATAAAAGTTAGTTGCATATCCTTTACAGGACGTCGCAGTCAACAACAAGCATTTTTGATGCTGTTGTGATCTCTTGAGTAGTTTGCCTTTGCTTTCTGAACGACCAGCACCCATATAATTTCGTAAAAAACCAACGCTAGGCAGTCTGATGCCACATCGCCTGCAGCTGTGTTTGGAACGCTGGTATGCGAGATTGCGAACTGCGGCGGTAACCTCTTCGCCACGGAGTGGGTTCCATGATAGATACTGTCGTATATTTGGCTCCGACAGGAGGGAGACAGTAGTAGCACTCCTGCCTGTCGGTCACATGGTCATGTGCTCGAATCACCCATGGAGACGGATTTTTATTTTTTTTTTTTTTTTGAAAATCTTGTGCTCAAAGGTCCAGCCAGCTTAATGTGAGTATCAGGTAATATCCTGGGAAGTAAAGGCGCCCTGTTGGTGTTGACCACATCGCTTTTAGAGCGCCGTGTAGCATATTTTGGACTAACATCACAGACCCAACAGCTTCAAAGCAAAGTAAAACAAAGGTAATGACTATAACCAAAGAAGAAGAAAACAACAACAAAGACTCATCTAGAAGAGCACCTTCTGAAACAAGTCATCAATCAGGTGCCGTCTCCACAATGAAGGTTGGCTGCAATGGATCTCCAACACTATCTGTCTCTCGCCTTGACTGTACATTCTGTTACATTGATGTTCGTCCATCTCTTGATGTTATCCTCCCACTTGTATCGTTGTCTACCTCTTGCTCGCTTGCCCTCATCCTTGCCCTCCAGTATGGTTTTAATAAGAACGCTACGTCTTTTAATGTCGCCGAAATATTTCACTTGCCTCTTTTTTATTTCATTTATCAACTTTCTTTTCATTCTCATTTTTTCTAGAGCCTCTGTATTTGATTGCTTCTGTTTCCATGACACCTATTCTTCTATTCTTCTGTATATCCACATCTCCAGTGCCTCCATGCGATTTCCTAGTTACTTGTTCAATGTCCAGGCTTCCGCGCCATACGATAGTGTTGAATATACGTAACATTTGACAATTCTCATTTTTAATGCGATTGTTAATCTCTCTGGATGTTAATACTGATTTCATGCTGTTGAAAGCATTTTGTTGTTGTTGTTGCCGTTCCTATTCTCTTTTTGATTTCTATTTCACTTCTAAAACAAGTAAAGAGCTTCAAATATTTAGGAAGAATAATATCAAATGGCAAATCAGAAGACGAGATTGAAAATAGATGCAATAAGGCAAACCAACTCATTGAACAAATGGCACCAATACTAATAAACAAACTTGTACCAATAACTACTAAGAAAGCACTTTACAACACAATCTTCCTACCAACTCTATGCTACCAATGCCAAACGTGGACAATTACAGAAAAAGAGATAAGAAAAATTACAACAACAGAAATGAGATTCCTGAGAAGAATGCTCAATATATCAAGAAGAGAGCAAATCAGGAATGGAGAAATTATAACTAAAGTGGGGGGTGGGGGGGGGGGGGGGGTGTTACAGCAGCGCTAGATTTCATCAGAAAACAGCAAGTTAAATGGTTTGGTCATACCGCTAGATTACTAACTAACAGTATACCACAACAAGCAATGATGTACAGACAAAATGGAAGCAGAACAAGGTGCCGGCACCGTAAAAGATGGACAGAGGGAATAACAGAATCCATGGTAATATCATTACATGAAGGCCATAATCAGGCACTCTCCCGGTGTTTATGCTTCACGTCGACACCACAAGGTACAAGAGGAACCAGATGAGATGAGATGAGATGAGATGAGATGAGATAGGCAATGACAGAAGAACATATAACTTTTTATTTTAAAGATACAAACGCCTAGATGGACATTTATACCAGTAAGAAATCTGCGGAGGTCAAAAGAAATTAAACAGCCCCAAACTGACAATACTGTATTCAATTAATTACTACTGCATGGATCGCAGAGAACGACTAAAAACGATTACTAATAAACTGTGCATTCATTGTAAGTGGCGCCCGCGCAAAATAGAAGGGCTGAGGTGGTAGAATAGAATTCCCAATCCCAATGAAGTCGGATGTGTCGGCCTAACGGCGCAAGAAAGCAGCTCTGCTGTAAACAAGCACAACGCAATCACGTCCGAAAAGACTGGTTTTTTTTTTTTTGCGCTCGCTCGCTTTGAACTCAAGCGTAGTTTATACACACTAATTACAGTAGTGATGGACTGAATTTTGCGTGTGGATTGCCTATTAACAGTGTCCCTCGCCATTAGGCGAACCCACTCCGACTTCAGAGGTACTTGTAATGTACGTCCCCAAGTCAAGGACGACAGGTCAACATTTTAGTCCAGCTGTCTGGTGCAGGGGTTGAACCGCTAACCTCGGCATCAGCACACCGGATGGTTAAGAACACGCTTTCTTACCCATTCGGCCATGCGGACCTGCACTATCCCGATGAACGCAGAAGAAGAGGAAGAATCCCCAATGTGGAACTCACAGATAGAATAAGTTTAGCTTTAGTTTAGTTTGGTTTAGTCGACGGATCAACATCACGGCAAACGGATGTAACCCATAAGTACTTCGTTCTACTCCTAACCCAAGCCTGAGTTCGGAGAATCTCAGTTCAGTGCAAGAACTTCGTAGCACCGACGAGGATCCTTAAATGCTTTGGTGTGATTTTTAACGCGAAATTTTGCCCAGGCAGCGCCGTTAGGCTACTCTTTTACGATTTCCAACTGCCAAGGGATATTTTACGTGCGCAACAATACACACGGCCGTCCGATCTAAGATAGAATAAAACACGTACCAGTTATTCACGAGACAAGGAAAAGACACGAGCGCTGGATATGACATGCATAGAGAAACCCCAAGGATAGTTCAACTAGAAGGGCCTTTGTCCGACAGCCACCTAGCAAATGAAATAGAGGAAGACCCCATATCCCACCCCACCCCCTCCACACACACACACCCACCCACCCCCACCCACCCACCCACACCCACACACACATATACATACATACATACATACATACATACATGAAGAAAAGAAGTAGAGACCTTAAATTAATAATTTATGGCGGACATGAACAGAGCTGCATGAGATAGCCAAGGATAGGATGACTTGAAGTGAGTAGAGTGCTTATGTCCCAAAGAGGAATATGGGGCGAGAGAAGAAATCCCTCCCGTCCCCAGAGAATAAAAGTTTGGGAACCACTGACCTGATTATTTATTCAACCGTTACTTTAAATATTCTGGAGGTCCCACAATTTAATCTTGAATTCTTTGTTAGAATTCCACAACGCATTTACAAACAGACCCCCCATTTTTATTTTATCTCCCTTACCAAACAATTCAAATTAAATGCCTTTAAGTTGACCGTTGAGGGTTAGCACACCTATTGACGATTGCTATCTAAAGTGTCTGTAATTATACCCAGCTCTTTTCTTTGTGCTTTTCCTTTTTCCCCTCCTTTTCAACGGGGCTTTTCGCTGTCTAGCGTTTGGTCAATGGTCAGCGGGGAGAGCACTTCATTGACCGAGACGGGGAAAAGTGGAGCAGGCAATGTTTAGATAATATCTTGACCAAAAAATAATTTTTCTCCATGAGCTATGACCTAACGTTGGGTGTAGCGCCTGGTGCGTGGTGGAAGGGCTTAGGCAGTTGTGTTAAGCGAAGCCTAAAAAGGGGATTATGGGGGCGGGTATAATGTTTGAAGCTGGAAGTAGCAGAATTAACATCATGCGCCTTGCTGATAAATGTGGGCGATACTGGTTCACCGTCTCAAATAATCGACAGTCTTGAAGTTCTTGTCCCGGTTATGCCTTGTGGCAAAGATATCCAGGTATTTATCTCTCTGCCTTTCCCTTGCCCTCTTACTAACAATTTTTCCGGTTGTTAATAAGTGATCTAGTGTATTTCTACTCATAACGCACTCCCAAAATCCTTGGCTGTTTGAGTGTAATTTCTCTAATCAATGTGCGGTTGTCATTTGTTTCGTGTAGAACTTACTAAGTTAGGAAGAACTTGGAAGCAATAGAGATGTGATTCCTGAGACCAATGTTGCGAATTCCTTGGACTGCCAGGGTAACTAACAACGATTGCCTTCTTCTTTCGTTCGCTTTAAATATGTCTATAACTGCAATGTTGTCTATTGTATGAATTTAACTGTCTTTTTTAGTTCATTCAGGGGTCCATAGAGTTTATCTTCCACTGTCGTCTCTCTAGGCCAGAAGGTTTGCCTAGAAATGTTGTATTTTGAGCAGTCTTGGAGTATGTGCTCTGCTGTCTGCGACCCCAATCCACATGTGCATATGGCTGATTCTTCAATCTTGAATTTTAGATGGGTGTACATGTGGTTGCGTAATCTATTGTGTCCTGTTCTGAGGCGCATAATAATGACTTGTTCTGGTCTTGAGCAGGTTTTGGTGGCTTTCTGACTGATTTGATCATTCTTTTCTTTTGGGCGTATGTAACGGGCACATCAGGTTGTTCTTCTTTTGCTCCTTCCTTAGCCAATCGATCAGCTCTGTCGTTTCCATGCATTCCACAGTGAGATGGTATCCAGTGTATGGTGACCTTATGCTGACTGCTAAGTTCATAAAACGATTGCCTGAAACAGGCTAATGAAACTAGAACATTATATATAAAATTAAGGCAGAGAAAAGCAGCTTTCTTTGGACATGTTATGAGAAGAGTGGCATTGAAGAACACCACGACAACTGGAAAGATTAAGGGGAAGAGAGGCAGAGGCAGTCCAAGAGAAATGATGCTGGATGGATTGAGACTGTGACGTGGAGGAATATCATCAACACAGTTGATCCAGAACGCCAACGACCAAGCTCCGTGGAGAGACATGAACGCCTTCGTCAGCTGGCATGGCATTTAATGATGATGAGAACTTTCTCATTTCTTCTGTGTAGTATCCTTTGGCGTCGGTAACTTACGGGGTATGTGAGCCGGCCGTTCAGAAAGCAATGGCAAACTACTGAGCGTAATCTTGCCAAGAAATCAACAATCAGCTGAAAGATTTAATATCCTTTGCGTTTACCCCCTAGAATGACATTTCCTCTGCCATCAGATGGTTCTCGTCTTGTAGGCTTACGGATCCATGTTTACCATACATGTAATAGTATCTGTTCTATTTAAAAAAAAAAAAAATTTAATTCCTAGCTGCAGAATGGCTTACACGGTTGGGGGTTCGACTGTAACATGAGAAACCCAGTTATGAATGATCATGTTTGGTTACATATATAATGTCATCTCTCTTCCTCCTTCAAGTAGAGAGCTTCACACCAAATTCGGACGCTCTGTCCGGCTTCGGCGTGTAATGGTTACAAGTCGTCCGACTTCGTTAACGGGCTCGCGCTATCGGTGAGTAGGTATTATTTTAACCTAACCATTTTCCCAAGGCGGCGGGTTTGTGGCACACTTTGATTTTGCACCGTCGTGAGATTTTCTAATGCGCACATCTTGCACACGGATAAGTCCCGTTTATTCACCCTTACTCCAGAAGTCATGGGATCTCACTACCCCAAAAACATAGGTGGGACCTGTGATATTATTAGATACCAATGGTTCTTGGAAAAATGCATGGCCCAGTGATGAGATGGACACTATACCTTGTGATCCTGGGGAGGTCACCGCAATCTCTCAACCATGAATTCCCCCCCCCCCCCCCACCCATTACTGACATGGGGTTCGGTATTACGTTTCGGATAAATTCCTATAATCTTCTTCAGATACAATCGTGGCTCATCGTGTTTAATTTGCTCCAGAAACAGAAATATCAAGTATCCCTGTCACATTCAACGGTGGGTGGATGGGTGGATGTACTGATGGGTGAAGGAATGGATGGATGGATGCGTGTACTGATGGATGGATCGATTTACTGATGGATAGCTGTACTGGGGACGGATGTACTGACGAATGGATGCACTGATGGGTGGATGTACTGAAGGATGAATATAAGGATGGATGGATAGAATCACTGATGGGTGAATGTACTGATGGATGAATGTACACAGGGATGGATGGATGGATATTATGATGGATGAATTTACTGATGGATTAATGTACTGATGAATGGATGGATGGATGAATGTGCTGATGGATGAATGGCTGGATGCACCGATGAATGGATGTGATGATGAAAGGGTGTACTGATGGATGAACTGATGGGTGGATGAGTATACTGATGAGTGTACTGATGGATGGAGGGGTGTACTGATGGATTGATTTGCTGATCGATGGATGTGTGTACTAATGGATGGAGGGTTGTACTGATGGATAGTTAGATGTACTGGCGGATAGATGTACTGATGGATGGATGGATGTACTGATTGATAGTGTTCATCACAAACAGCTGGGTTGACTGCAACGTCTTGTAAAGGACATACACAAATAATAGATTTAAATTTCTACTCTCTACTCTTCAGTTGCCTTCTGGACGCCATCCGCGCCCATTTCCAATCAGATAACAAGAAAACAGAACACTGGACGCCAGTACAGGCACGTCAGGCAGGGTCCTATCACTGCTGTCAGCACTACAGGAAATGACGTAGTAAATCACTCGGACCATTGTGTGGTCCGAAAGTAATATTAGCTGAACAATAGCCAGGATGGGCGTTATCACTTTACGGGCAAGGTCAGGCTAAGATGGACCTCACACGAGATATGTTGCTCAGGAGCACAGATGTGAGACATGAATGCATGTATGTGTTGATGGATCGTTGTAGTGTGCAAGCGTGTGTTAATTATCAGTGTGTGGGTAGATGGTTAGAGGTAGGATCGTACATTTTTTTTAGGTAGCAATTAGGTACAGATGGGGAAAGGTGGGGTGGAACAGATGCAGATATTAACTGATTCAGTGCCAAACGAAAAGTAAAAAGTCGCTTAAAAGTCGACAGGGTCGACTTCATTGCACCGGGCTTTATTCTATACGGCTCGGTCTCTTTCCGGAGCGTGGAAAGCGTCGCACAAAGCATGAACTCCGTAGCTCTAGCGACGACCCACAAGAGTCTCGGAAAAATTTAATTCGTGAACCGAAGGACGCGGCCCGGAATCGAACCCGCAACCTTCGGAGCCCGATTTAGACGGCTTGACAACTTCGCCACGAAGACTCCCCAAATGAAAAGTAGTTTTGGACCAGACATGGTACATAATCATATGAACAAGTATTGACAGTATTGTATTGTAAATGTCCGTTCACTCAGCACTGAAATTGCAGAAGATACTGCGAAACAAACAAATAACAGGATGACCTTGTATGACGATATATCATTTTTCTGTCCAAACGAGAGGTCATAAGTGGCGATATATTATCCTTCGGCACTGAATCAGTTAAAACAAGAGTACAAAAGGCCAGATGCGCTTTTATAAATGTTGCATTTCCTTCGCAGGAAGTTGCAATCAACCCCAACAATAGAATTATTTTTCTAGACAATTTCGCGTTTGCCACGGCGTTCTGAAGGAGAAGTCATCCCAGAAGTGCAACTGACAAATGAATGGAACGATGTAACAATTCCGCAGTCAACGCATCGAAATGGGAAATGTGTGGAAATGAACAGAAATTAACCCAGTGTCAAACTTGTGATATTTAAGACAGTTCATATAGAGGTGGGGGTGAGAATTAGAGACCATATTTAACTTCTTTAACTGCTTCAGTGCCAAACAAACAAAAGCAGGTCTGAACCAGACATGGAGCACAATCAAATGGACAACTATTTTTTTTCCTCTTCGCTCGCTCGCTTTGAACTCAAGTGTAGTCCATACACGATACTTCTTGTAGCACTGGACTGACTGTTGGTGTGGATTAGCTTTCCCTAGTATCAATGTAGTTTGGAGAGAAAAAACATGCAGGGGTATATGCCCGAAAAGAGAAGAAGAGACAGGTCACAGAGAAGATGGGTGCAGGATGTGGCAGATAATCTCCAGATGGGTGTATCGGACGTGGGAGAATCTTGCTTATGACCGAGAAGTTTTCCGGACGATTGTTATAGGAGCGAAGTTCTGCAAAGAGACAGAAAAAAACCCCCCTTGAACCCTTACCCCAAAAAGCATTCGTTTATAAATTTATTCTTCCAGATCAACCCCACTGTTTTTTTCTAGAAAAAAATTCGTTCCCGCGTTCAAGGGGTATTGGGGGGGACTGAATGAATGAAGGGTGGAATTCGATAGGATCGAATGGGAAATGTTTGGAGGGAAACGAAATACATGTATGGTGGATTAGAAGGTAAAATAAGGTGGGAGGATTGAAATATAAATTTTTCTGTGGAAAACAGAAGGTGGGCAGGCTGGAGACCATAATGGATTATTTCTTGTGCTGTTGGATAGTGTAGTATAGGGGGGGGGGGGGGGGACTGTGGTGGAGGGGGGGGCTGATATGGAGGGGGAAATGGAGGGGTTATGGGGAAGAGAGACGACGGAAGATGTTTAGGATGGAAAATTTGATGGGGTATGAATGGATTGTTTGAGGGGATTTTGGGGGCGGGGGGTTTACGAGTCTGAGGGGGGGGGTGTACTGATAGGGGGGTTTACGGTGTTGATAGGGGATTTGGTTGGGGGGTAGGGGATTAGGAAGGGGAGAGGAGAATTTTGTTACTGAGATGGAGGGTTGTACTGATGAATGGGTGGATGGGTGATGGATGGGTGGATGGGTGATGGATGTGTGTACTGATGGATGGATATATTGATGGATGGGTGTACTTATGGATGGATAGATGGGTGTACTGATGGATGGATGGGTGTATTCGTGGATGGATGGGTGTACTGATGGATGAATGGATGTGTGTGCTGATTGATGAAAGGTTGTACTGATGAATGGGTGGATGGATGGATGAATGGATTGGTGCACTGATAAGTGGATGGGTGCACTGATCGATGAATGGGTGTAGTGATGAATGGATGGGTGTGCTGGTGAATGGATGAGTGTATTGATGGATCGATGAGTGTATTGATGAATGGATGGGTGTATTGATGGATGGATGGATGAATGGATGTATGGATGGGTGTACTGATGGATTGATGGGGGTACTGATGGATGGATTGGTGTACTGATGAATGGATGCACTGATCGATGGATGCAATGATGGATAGGTGTTCATCACAAACAGATGGGTTGACTGCAACGTCCTGTAAAGGACATACACAAATAATAGATTTCAATTTCTACTCTCTTCCCTTCAGTTGCCTTCTGGGCGCCACCCGCGCCCATTTCCAATCAGATAACAAGAAAACAGAACCCTGGACGCCAGTACAGGCACGTCACGCAGGGCCCTAACATTGCTGTCAGCACTACAGGAAATGACGTAGTAAATCACTCGGGCCATTGTGTGGTCCGAAAGTAATATTAGCTGACCAGTAGCCAGGATGGGCGTTATCACTTTACGGGCAAGGTCAGGCTAAGATGGACCTCACACGAGATATATTGCTCAGGAGCACAGATGTGAGACATGAATGCATGTATGTGTTGATGGATCGTTGTAGTGTGCGCGTGTGTTAATTATGCATGTGTGAGTGGGTGGTTAGAGGTAAAATCGTGCACTTATTTAGGTAGCAAATAGGTAAAGATGGCGAAAGGGGAAGGGTGAGGTGGAACATATAGTGTTGGGTGTACTGATGGATGGATGATTCAGAACCAAACGAAAAGTAGGTTTGGACCAAACATGGTACACAATCAAATGAAACAAGTATTATAATGTAAATTTCCGTTCATTGAGCAATGAAATTGCGGAGGATACTGTGAAACAAAACATATAACACGATGACCTTGGTATGGCGATATATCGCCTTTCTGTCCAAATGTGAGGTCATAAGTGACGATAAATTATCCTTCGGCACTGAATCAGTTAAAACAAGAGTACAAAAGGCCAGAGGCTCTTTCATAAATTTTGCATTTCTTCGCAGGAAGTTGCAATCAACCCCAACAATAGGATTATTTTTCTAGGCAATTTCACGTTTGCAACGGCTTTCTTAAGGAGAAGTCATCGCCGAAGTGCAACTGACAAGTGAATGGAACGATGTAACTATTCCGCAGTCAACGCATCGAAATGGGAAATGTGTGGAAATGAACAGAAATTAACCCAGTGCCAAACTTGTGATATTTAAGACAGTTCATATAGAGGTGGGGGTGAGAATTAGAGACTATATTTAACTTCCTTAACTGGTTCAGTACCAAACAAACTGTAGGTTTGAACCAGACACGGAACACAATCAAATGAGCAAGTTGTTGTTGGTTTTTTTTTTTTTTTTTTGCTTGCGCTCGCTCGCTTTGAACACAAGTGTAGTCCATACACGATACTTCTTGTACCACTGGACTGACTTTTGGTGTGGATTAGCTTTCCCTATTATGAATGTAGTTTAGAGAGAAAAAACATGCAGGGGTATATGCCCGAAAAGAGAAGAAGAGGAAGGCCAAAGAGAAGATGGGTGCAGGATGTGGCAGATGATCTCCAGATGGGTGTATCGGACGCAGGACATCTTGCTTATGACCTAGAAGTTTTCTGGATGGATGGCGAACCCACTACGACTTCAGAGGTACGCGTAATTTACGTCCCCAAGTTAAGGACGATATGTCAACATTTTAGTCCAACTGACCGATGTACCCTCTACCTCGGCATCATAATGTAAATTTCCATTCTCGAAGCTTTAAAATTGCGGAAGATACCACGAAACAAAACAAATAATAAAGTGATTCTAGTATTGTAACATATCGTCATTTTTTTCCATATAGAAGGTAACATTTGGCGATATATTCTATTCTTCGGCAGTGAATCAGTTAATACAGCTTCCAACTGCTGTTATTAAACTACCCAACTACTTAAATATACTGACGTGTCTTACATTGACCGGTCTCTGTGGCTGAGGGCTTGCGAACGCGGTTTGTGAGTCCGTATAACCGGGTTCCAAACACAGCGGTGCTGGTTTTTTCGAAAATAGGTATAAGAGCTGGTCGTTCAGAAAGCAATGGCAAACTACTGAACGTAAAATTTGCCCAGGAATCACGAACAGCGAAAATGCTGGGGTTGACTGCTACGTCCTGTGAAGGACATGCAACTTAATTTTTGTTTTTCACATTGGCTCCATTCACTTTGATGTTGCATTTGTGTATACACTTTTTCATTTTAATAGTCAAATAACCATTACTTCTGTTTGTATGCTATTCAGTTCTTTGCCTTGACTTTCTGTTGTAATTATGCTGGGTTTTTTTTTAATGTTAATTTTAATGTTTTTTTTTAAATTTTATTTGCGCGCTCGCTCGCTTTTGAACTCAAGCGTAGTCCATACATACTACTTCTTGTAGCACTGGACTGAATTTTGCGAGTGGATTAGCTTTCCCTATTACCAGTGTCACTCGCCTTCAGGCGAACCCACTCCTACTTCTGAGCCAAGTCAAGGACGACAGGTCAACATTTTAGTCCAATTGTCCGGCGTAGGGGTTGAACCCCTTACCTCGGCATCAGCATACCGGGTGCTTAAGAGCATGCGAGAGCTCTTGTCCATTCGGTCATGCTGACCACATTATACCTATCATTTCTAACATAAACAGAATCATGTTCTCAAACAATATCAAATAGACTAGCCAGCCAGTATCAGGGCTTTCCTAGCTAGTTATGTGAGGTACAAATTATAGCTAAAAAATAAACGCATAAATAAGAGGCAGATTTTGAGAAGCGAGCAGAGTGTATTAAAGAAAACATTACACTGCTCACCCAAACGAACAAAGACCAGACACAAACTCACCCTTGCAGTTAACGACAGTTGTCGGCCCCTGCACAATGGCCAGTCTAGTGGTCATCTCTGTGCGGTCAACACATCTGATGACCACTGGTCCCTCACTCACCCATTCTATCACTCTGACCGTCTCACCCTATGAAGAGGATGATTCAGAGTTAACGTCGCGGAAACGCTGGCAGTTTTTTATTGGGTTTTTTGTTTTGCTTTTTTTTATATTCCTGTTTCGGTAATACTGTTTGGCATATTTGGTCTTTCCAGGCAAATCACGCATGTTATCATTTTATGTTAATATCTTTTATTATTTTCTTCTTCTTCTTCTTCTTCTTCTTCTTCTTCTTCTTCTTCTTCTTCTTCTTCTTCTTCTTCTTCTTCTTCTTCTTCTTCTTCTTCATGGTTGGTAGGATTTTGCAGCTAAGGTTTTCTACAGGATGTGACAGCCAGGCCCAAGCCAACAAACACTCTTTAGTCGCCTCTAACGACATGCATGGTAGTTTACAGTGTTACTATTCTTTGCTTTCATTAAGGATACTGTTTAACTCCTGCTTACGTTAGATATAGAGCTCGAGTTGTTACTTTAACTCCTGCTTACGTTTAAGTATAGAAGACGAGTTGTTACTTTTACTCCTGCTTACGTTAGATATAGAGGACGAGTTGTTACTTTAACTCCTGCTTACGTTTAAGTATAGAAGACGAATTATTACTTTAACTCCTGCTTACGTTCGATATAGAGGACGTGTTGTTACTTTAACTCCTGCTTACGTTTAAGTATAGAAGACGAATTATTACTTTAACTCCTGCTTACGTTAGATATAGAGCACGAGTTGTTACTTTAGTTTAGTTTAGTTTAGTCGACGGATCACGGCACACGGGTGTAACCCATTAGTGCTCCGTTCTCCTCCTAACTCAAGCCTGAGCACGGAGAACCTCAGCTAAGTGCACGAACTCAGTAGCACTGGCGAGGATCCTGAAATACTTTGGGTAGATTTTTAACTCGAAATTTTGCCCGGGCAGCGCGTTAGGCCATTCTTTTTCGATTTCCAACTGACAAGGGATATTTTTACGTGCGCAACAATACACACGGGCGTCCGATCTCACTACTCAGAGACCAGGGCAAATTTTGTTACTGGAAGTCCAGGTGGATTTTTTTAATATCCCAGTCCTCACCAGGGCCTGAACCCGCGACCTCCAGCACTCGAGATGGGTTACACGGGTGTAACCCATTAGTGCTCCGTTCTCCTCCTAACTCAAGCCTGAGCACGGAGAACCTCAGCTAAGTGCACGAACTCAGTAGCACTGGCGAGGATCCTGAAATACTTTGGGTAGATTTTTAACTCGAAATTTTGCCCGGGCAGCGCGTTAGGCCATTCTTTTTCGATTTCCAACTGACAAGGGATATTTTTACGTGCGCAACAATACACACGGGCGTCCGATCTCACTACTCAGAAACCAGGGCAAATTTTGTTACTGGAAGTCCAGGTGGATTTTTTTAATATCCCAGTCCTCACCGGGGCCTGAACCCGCGACCTCCAGCACTCGAGATAGGTTACACGGGTGTAACCCATTAGTGCTCCGTTCTCCTCCTAACTCAAGCCTGAGCACGGAGAACCTCAGCTAAGTGCACGAACTCAGTAGCACTGGCGAGGATCCTGAAATACTTTGGGTAGATTTTTAACTCGAAATTTTGCCCGGGCAGCGCGTTAGGCCATTCTTTTTCGATTTCCAACTGACAAGGGATATTTTTACGTGCGCAACAATACACACGGGCGTCCGATCTCACTACTCAGAGACCAGGGCAAATTTTGTTACTGGAAGTCCAGGTGGATTTTTTTAATATCCCAGTCCTCACCGGGGCCTGAACCCGCGACCTCCAGCACTCGAGATGGGTTACACGGGTGTAACCCATTAGTGCTCCGTTCTCCTCCTAACTCAAGCCTGAGCACGGAGAACCTCAGCTAAGTGCACGAACTCAGTAGCACTGGCGAGGATCCTGAAATACTTTGGGTAGATTTTTAACTCGAAATTTTGCCCGGGCAGCGCGTTAGGCCATTCTTTTTCGATTTCCAACTGACAAGGGATATTTTTACGTGCGCAACAATACACACGGGCGTCCGATCTCACTACTCAGAGACCAGGGCAAATTTTGTTACTGGAAGTCCAGGTGGATTTTTTTAATATCCCAGTCCTCACCGGGGCCTGAACCCGCGACCTCCAGCACTCGAGGCGGACACCATACCTCGAGACCACTCAGCCACCCCCCGCCACCCCCGCCCCCTCCCCCCCCCCAAGTATTTCAGGACCCTCGCCGGAGTTCGTGTATTGAGCTGAGATTCTCCGGACTCAGGCTTGAGTTAAGAGCAGAATGGGGCACATATTGGTTACACCCGCGTGCCGTGATGTTGATCCGCCGACTAAACTAAACTAAACTAAACTAGTAAGTAAAGTCACGTAAAGTGAAAGCTCTTTGTCGACATATTGAGATGTGTCTGGTATGTGATGCTAAGGCTATATTGTTTAGTAGATAAACCGGTTCGATAGGGGGCGTGGTCAGTATCACACCGAGTGCTTTTACTTCCCAGGAAATTTCCTCGTACCAATATTAAGCTGGGTTAATCTGAGAGTCCATATCGATTAAAATCAATCCGTCTCGATGGACACCCTTGGAAAGAGACACAAAGAAGAGAAAGATGTGGCGTTCATGCACAGTGCTGGGATTCTCCTATTGTTATTAACTAATTAATTGCCGTGGGTTGATAAATAAATCGTCTTATTCAAACTTTCCGTAACAACCATAGGTTTATAAATCAAACTATAGTTACAACATCAATACAGTAGTTATCCCTATACAACCCCTTTAATTTGATATATAATACATGTCTGCTTCGATTTCAATTATACCATTAGCCCTACCTCGTTAAACCTCAAAGAGAAGTTATATTAGGGTCCATCCCTGGCTCAGATTAATAATCCCGCGACTGAGTCAGCCACAAATAGTAGCCGACCACGGTTTCACCCAAACAGGATATTAATTTCAAGGTGATTGTTATCCTCAGAGGGTAATGGCTGTCATATTAACAACTGTTAACTCATAACTGTGACATAACTCTACTTCCCATTTTCCGTCATTCATGTTTGTTTGGCCCAAACCTAATTTTTGTTTAGCACTGAATCTGTTAAACAGCGGGGATTAGAGCGCCCACAGTGTAGCCCTACTATGCAATACAAGTAACCATTTACAAACTTACCAACCAAAATAACGTACTCAACAGAGTCAGAGCAATAGAGTTTGAAACAGTGGCTGTTAACAAGACAAGGCCCAAGCTAGTCATTATGATCAAGAAGATAATTGCAGGAACAAAGAACATCAATCAGCCGACATGCGTCCAGTAAACCCGAGCTGATTATTTCAATTCCAACCTGGCACAACAGCACTGGCGGTGCTCTGCGTTTCATCTCGTGGTTCGGCTTCACGAGCAATCTGTGCCAGAATTTGTTTCATTTGTCAGCAAAATATAGGGACATTCTTCTTCTTCTTCTTCTTCTTCTTCTTCTTCTTCTTCTTCTTCTTCTTCTTCTTCTTCTTCTTCTTCTTCTTCTCTTCTTCTTCTTCTTCTTCTTTCTTTCTTTCTTTCTTTCTTTCTTTCTTTCTTTCTTTCTTTATTTATGTCTTCCTCTTTCTTCCTTCTTCTTCTTCTTCTTCTTCTTCTTCTTCTTCTTCTTCTTCTTCTTCTTCTTCTTCTTCTTCTTCTTCTTCTTCTTCTTTCTTTCTTTCTTTCTTTCTTTCTTCTTCATCTTCTTCTTCTTCTTCTTCTTCTTCTTCTTCTTCTTCTTCTTCTTCTTCTTCTTCTTCTTCTTCTTCTTCTTCTTCTTCTTCTTCTTCTTCTTCTTCTTCTTCTTCTTCTTCTTCTTCTTCCATTCGCTTGAAATTTATTGTCTATCTCTGTGATGTTGTCTCTTGTATAAACTTTTCTGTCTTGTTTAGTTCAATCAGTGGTCCACAGAGTTTATCTTCCACTGTTGTTTTTCTAGGCCGGAAGGTTTGCCTAGATATGTGGTATTCTGGGCAGTCTTGGAGTATGTGATCTGCCGTCTGTGGCGCCAGTTCACAAGTCCACATGGCTGATTTGCCAACTGTCAGATTGCCGACCCTATCGGGAATTGTTTTCCCCTTCTCTTCCCCATGAAATTTGCCAGTATTCACCAAGTCTACAAGTTTATTTCTCATCACATTATTTCTAGAATATCGTCGCTGTCTACGTATATTTTTTCTAATAAATTTGCCGTTTTTATTTCTTTCGTGAAATGCTCTCTTTTATTTTTGTGTCCGTGTAGGATGTTCTTTGTGTTTTCTGTCGGTCTATGGTATTCTCTGTTTTGTTTTCTTCTCTGCGTCCAAAGTATTCTTCGTCCAGAGTATTATGGAAAGGGAGGGGGGAGGTGGCAGGATTTTCTGTCATCCTATGGTATTCTTAACTTTTCTGTCCGCCCATGGTATTATTTTGTTTTTCTATTCTTCTATTGTAATCTTTGATTTTTATTTCTGCCCAAGATATTTTACCCCCCTCCCCCCTTCTTCGGCAGTATTATTTTTTTTTTCCTCTGTCCATTCATGGTATTCCTTTTACTGTTCGTTCATTTGTTCAAGGCATTTAACGCGTTTTCTGTCGATCCATGTTATTCTTTGTTTTTATCTGTCCTCCCATGGTATTCTTTGCTTTGTTTTTAATTTCACTTCGTCCATGGTATTCATGTTTTCCCCTGCCAATCTATGATCATGTTTGTATGCTTGTTTGCTTATTTGTTTGTTTGTTTTCTGTCAGTCTGTTGTATACCTTGTGTTTGTTTATGTCCGTTCGTGGTATATTTTATTTTCTATTCGCGCATTGCATCCTCCCCCCCCCCCCCCCCCCCCCCCTTTCTTTCCATCATATTCTTTACATTTTCCTAAGAAAAACCAAACATATTTTTGTTATTACATGTTGCTCTGCGTATCTATTTATTGTCCATATTTCGCATGGGTGTCACATTATAGGCTCTATATAGCACTTGAACTCTCTTTGTCTCATTGTTTGCTTATCTCGCCTAAAGGAACTTGTAACAAATTTCTGTACAGGTTTATTTGTTTATTGAAATTATCAAGTGCTATCACAAGGTAACTTGTCTTAAATACGCAATTATCACCTCACTCAGTTCGGCCTGTCTCCAAATACCGTAACAAAAGCCTGGCATGGACTTGAACTCACACAAAGAAGGTCAGGCTAACATTCGCGAAAACATGCATTCAGACATTCCTTCATTAAATGCCTCCTCACTGATTATTCTGAAGCCCAGCCCCAGACCTGGGACGGCGAAGATTGAAAATCCGGCCTTAAACTGGCTCTATTTGGTCATTATGTATTTTGGGCGAAAGCAGCGTGGGTCCGTCTGGGCGTCGCATCATCGTTGTGGGGAGTGACTCACGCGTTGGATTGGGTTGTTGCGTTCTGCCAGGTTGTCTGAGAGAGAGAGAGAGAGAGAGAGAGAGAGAGAGAGAGAGAGAGAGAGAGAGAGAGAGAGAGAGAGAGAGAGAGAGAGAGACAGAGACAGAGACAGAGACAGACAGAGACAGAGAGAGGGGCATGTGCAGAGGGACAGAGAGAGACAGAGAGAGACACAGAGAGAGACAGAGAGAGAGAGGGGCATGTGCAGAGGGACAGACAGACAGACAGACAGACAGACAGACAGACAGACAGACAGTCAGACAGACAGACAGACAGACAGACAGACAGACAGACAGACTTCGAACCGGCGCTGTGAGAGATGATCATTTAACTGCTACTGTATTCTGACCTCAAACCGGCGCTGTGATGTAGAGCAGTGCTTCCCAAAGTGGTGGTCCGCTGACCGGTGCCGGTCCACTAGCCCTTCTTTGCCGGTCCACAACGTGAGTTGAAAAAATAAAGTAAAAAAAAAGTTAAATATTTTCTCCTTTGAGGGTTGTTTAGAACTTTTTATAAACAAGATTGTTCTTTTCTCAAAACATGATATCCTCACTGTTTTTATGGTGATTTAATTTTAAAATAAATTGAGCCAGCAGTCGTATAGCCCAATGAGTATTTATTTTTAAGAAGAACGAATCAATGGGTCAATGGAAAAGTTAAACATAGTAACCTGCTGAGACCGATACTAAAAGCCGGCCCGGTCGACGACATTTGTTTGTTGACGACGTGCGTTTCTTTTTGTTTCCTATGTGGCGAAAAGTGAGAAAGATGCACATTATAATTTGCTGATTGTCATAAGAGCAGAACATACGTGACTTTTGTTGTAAGATTATAATGTGTTTTGCCATCGTCTGAGCGAGTGAAGGTGTAAGATACATCTGCAAAGTATTTTTCAATACAGCTGGACGAAAGCACGAATGTTGCCAACTTAGCGATTCTGATGGTTTTTGTGAGATATCGATACAAAGACAACTTGAAAGAAGAGTATTTCTTTTTCGACAATGAGCATTATTAGGACAAAATATAGAAACAGTATGGAAATTTGTTCTCCTTTGCAGGTAGCGCTGTTTACAATCTAGCCACGATTTGATAAGCTTGTAAATAATAAACAGGCCCACCCCTCGCTTTAAATGTTATGTTGTTTGTCCATCAAGAATGATGATGACCATTCATTTCATCCAGTGGGGTTGAAAGTATGGAGCCGTGAGTTCTAAGATGGCTTCGCTTTAAATAGTTACGGTTAGCAGCTGATCATTAAATCATTTTTATTACAACATACTGTAATTTAGTCAAACGTTGCGGCGATTAGCCTTCATCAGCAAACAAACACATTCACAAACACAACATACAGTCAAGGAGAACTCCTGTGACTACATCAGAAGGTGACGACAGGACGAGAAGAACAAAAACATGGAAAAATGGAAGCAATGAAGAGAAAATAAGAAGTGAAAAAAAAATGTTAATTGAAAAGAATGTTAGTTGAAGAAAATGTTTAATTGAAAAAATGTTAATAGAGAAAACGTTCATACTCACCTCACCGTTCGGATCTGTAAGTAACTAAGAAAATCTCGGATGTGTTGTTATACCCGGTGCTGGGTGTTACGGTTCAGTGAGCACATAGAAGGAAGGGGGCGGGGTAGGAGGCGCGTAAGATTGAAGGTGGTACTAACCAAAACCCCCCAAAAAGAAGAAGAAAATATTCTGCCTTAGGTTCGCCTGAAGTCTTGGCGGTCACTGGTTCGAATTCGCATGGAGGCAGATTTTTTTTTTCAAATTGACCTTGCTTCCCAGGCCGACCTAGGCTAAATAAGTACCGAGGAATGTCTTAGGAAATAAAGTCGGCGAGCGTGATATTGATGACGTCACCCCTTGAGTGCTGATTGGTCTGTTTAATACATGGGGCTAGAACCATAACCCCAATAACTAGAAAGTACTCTCTCCGTCCACTCATAATCATCATCATTAAGTGCCCTGCCATGAACGAGATCACAAGTTTCAAGTTAATAACGAAGAGAATATAAGAATATATTATAAGAATAAGAGTGTTCCAGTCTTCCAAAATGCTGACCTTATCTGGCAGAGGACTGACGAGAATAAGGGCAAAGCCGTTTTTGAACGCTATCTAGAGGAGAGCAACCAGACAGACATGAGAGGCCGAATATTTTGCCAAGGCGGTTACCTCAGATAGATGTATGGCCCAGAACATTGCAGTTGAGGACACAGTGACGGTGAAAGAGATCAGGACTGTGCTTCGACGAATAAAATACAGCGCACCAGGGCCAGATGGTATAAGGTATGACGACATCAGTATGTGTACCGACAACGAGCTAGAGGAACTAGCAGTTATGCACAACAACAGCATAGGGAGTGCTAGCATCAAGGAAGAGTGGTTACACAGCTATCTTCTTCTTCTTCTTCTTCTTCTTCTTCTTCTTCTTCTTCTGCGTTCATCCGGAGTTGTTTTTTTTTTCCGGACGAGTTTGCGTTGTGCCTGTTTACAGCAGAGCTGCGTTCTTGCGTCGTTAGACCGACACATCCGACTATTGCGGGCATTTGTTGACCGGGTTAACCTTCCCGTGGACACAGCTATCTGATTCTCTTGCCGAAGCCTGGCAAAGACCTCACAAACATTCAAGGATATCGGGTAATAACCATGCAAAATACAATAGGCAAGCTGCTGGAGAAGTTAATTGCCAGGAAAATATCAAGTCAGCTACAGAAGCAACGTTGTTTCCCACCTACCCTTGGAGGGTACCGTCCAAACCTGGACCAACACAGCAGTTTTTGCCCATGATGTCCATGAAAGTTTCCACTCAGGCATTGAAACATGTGCTGCGGCGATTAATCTTGAGGATGCGTTCAACAGAGTACCATTGGATTTCTTAATGTTTTAGCTTCTTGAACTCAGTTGGATCGCCGCAGCTCTCTTCCAGCGGAAAGTAGTTTTTAGATGTGGTAGTTGGACCTCTGAACCAACAACAATATATCCGGGTCTGCCACATTATTTCCGGTGCTGTTCAACGCCTACACTGTGAGAATTACCGGCGAGCAGATCGGAGGACCGGGGAGGACATTGTCATATGCCGGCGATGTGTTAGTGTGTCGTCAGGGTAAAGATAGCGATCGAGTTGCTGTGGATCTACAAACAGAACTAAATCGCATAAGAACTTTGTGTATGGAATCTGGGGCAATGGTCAACCCAACGAAGGCAGCAGTAATATGGTTCTCTTTGAATAACCATATTGTCAACACTCCAACACCAACTGTAAATCTGGTTCAGAGACGGTGGAAAGAACGCAGGCAATGAACTACCTGGGGATACATTTTATCGAAGTCTTGCGTATCATAGTACATAGACCAGGTGATAACAAAGGCCTAGCGAGGTTTGGCAGCGATGCGGGTGATAGCGGCGGCAAACTGTGAGCAGCGCCATCTATGTCTCCTGTACGAGGGTCTGGTCCTTTCTGTTTTGGAGTATGCAATGGCGATCCTGACTCTCAGCCGTAAGCAGATGGAAAGGATGGAAAGGATACAGAACGAAGCTATGCGTATTATTCTTGGATGTACGACAAGCAGGGCGATGCGATACCTTCTTGATTTTCCAACCATTGGGGACAGAATACAAATTTGCAGAGCACATGCCTACCTCAGAGGCAACGTAAACACACAACATCTACTGTACAGTGAAAGTAAGATGGTAAAGGGCAGCAGGTTAAAATGAGGAAAGTCGTGGATGGTTCAAGCCGAAGACATTTTTCAACAGATATGTTCACTTGAGGACTTAGAACCTGGCGAGGAGTGGGTACGAATGTCAAAAGATTTCTGCACGTCCTTTTCAGTTTGCATCCAACTAGACAGAAAATGCAGACAAGAAAATGCGGCTGTTGTGGAGGCGGAAGTACAGGCTTTGATCGTCGATAATTCTTTGGAGGCTGTCATTTAAAAAGATGGGTCGGTCGTTGGACGAGTGAGAAGTCCAATGGCTTTTACGGCTCAGGCTGGAGGGAAAATTGTGAAGGAAGATTATGGTGCCTTTGCTTTGACCAAAAGTAGTCTGACTATGGAAGTCATGGCAGTAAGTAAAGCAATAACAGAGCTCGAAACACAGACATTCACTAGGGCATGTTTCCTTAGTGACTCAATGAGCATGATCAGGAGGATAGAGGTGGGGTGGGTTCGAAGAAAGTGGCTGCTGTTTCTGGGGCGGTCTCGGCTAGCAAAGATTAGTTTTATTTTCGTGCCAGGACATGCGGGTGTACGAGGAAATGAGCGGGCTGACAAGCTTGCAGGTAAGGCTACTGTGGAAGGCGGACGAGCCATTGACCAGGCAGACATTCTGAATGCTCTACGAGAAGTAAGACTTTTGCGAGAACCAAGTGATGACTGTGAAACTATTATACAACCATGGTCAGACTGCGAGAACAGCAAATTAAAAGTGGTGTTGCAAAACAAGAACACTACATGGGAAGCCAAAGAAGACTGATAAACCAACACAGAATGGCGTCGTTAGCCGTTACACGCTGCGGGATTTGCTGAGGAGGGGATCC
Source organism: Cepaea nemoralis (assembly GCA_014155875.1). Classification (NCBI taxonomy): domain Eukaryota; kingdom Metazoa; phylum Mollusca; class Gastropoda; order Stylommatophora; family Helicidae; genus Cepaea; species Cepaea nemoralis. The sequence goes on from JACEFZ010022776.1 coordinate 53,587, forward strand.
GAGCACTTATGGACTGAATGGTTCGATGTGCAATGAGGATGATCTGTCGACTAACTACTGCCATTGGGCCTTCACATATTCTAGATCACCATATATATCAATCAATCAATCATGTGCCATGCCGGAAAGCGTGGGCGGTCATGACTCGCCTTTTCACTCGATCACCAGTGTCGTGGATCAGCTCAGTGTTCCGGTCTCGTCCATGCTATGTGGCCAAGCCATCCAGGTATTTTCCTCTCGGTCTTCCTCTGGGTCTGTTCCCTTCGATCTTGCCAGTTGTCACCAAGTTCTCCAATCCATTTCTTCTCACAACATTGTCCAAAAAATGTTGACTGTCTACGTCTAATTTCTCTAATCAGTTTACGATGTTCATTTGTCTCCTGTAGTACTTGGTCATTGGTTTTTCTGTCTGTCCATGGCATTCTTTGCATTTTCCTCAGAAACCACATTTCTGCAGCCATCAGATGTTTTTCAGCTTGACTGCTCATTGTCCAAGTTTCACATCCATACAAAAGAAAAGGCTCTATGTATCCCCTCAACATATATATATATATATACCAACTAAAAACACAAATTATTAAAGTCGAAAGATACGACTTCATTGCACCAGGTTTTACCTATCTCTCTGTTTCCATTAGTTTCTCTGTTTCGCATGTTTCTCTCTCTCTCTCTCTCTCTCTCTCTCTCTCTCTCTCTCTCTCTCTCTCTCTATATATATATATATATATATATATATATATATATATATATATATATATATATATATATATTTCTCCTCGTTTCTTGTGTTTGTTTCCGCTTCTCTCTCTCTCTCTCTCTCTCTCTCTCTCTCTCTCTCTCTCTCTCTCTCTCTGTGCGTGTGTATTTCCCCTTGTTTCTCTCTCTCTCTCTCTCTTTCTCTCTCTCTCTGTCCCCTTTTTCTGTAACTCTCCGTTTCCTCCTCCTCTCTCTCTCTCTCTCTCTCACTGTGTGTGTGTGTGTGTTTCCACTTGTTTCTTTCTCTCTTTCTCTTTCCCTCTCTCTCTCTCTCTTTCCCTCTCTCTCTCTCTCTCTCTTCTCTCTCTCTTTCTCTCTCTCTCCCTCTCTCTCTCTCTCTCTCTCTCTCTCTCTCTCTCTCTCTCTCTCTCTCTCTCTCTCTCTTCCGTTTGCTTAGCATAATCTGAGTTCAAGTAGCAGCCGTCTGCGACATAAATATTTTTATAATCAAACTCCAGCGAGCTAAAGCTTTCTCCAGGCTTTGTTATTCCCAGAGGAAACATTGGGCACTTATCTTATCCCCGCAGACCTTTCATCTATCCACAGTTTGGCGCTGTTTTCTGTGTCAGGCTGACCAGTGGAAGAGCGCAATCCAGATGACCCAATCCACGTTAAGACGCGCCGAAATCGAGGCAGAAATCTGCAAGGCAAACTGACCAGGGTTAATCAATTTTTGCTTCTGTTTCCGGTTAACTGATACATGAAATTATTACTGCTACATGCTCGTGACTCTGTGACGAACTGTTTACGTGCGCAATTCATAATCCCGTACACCACGTTCGAAATACAGCTGAGGGCGATTTGGCAACAAACCGCCTTGTGTTTATTTTCACACAATGGTATAAGTGCCGGTCGTTCAGAAAGCAATGGCAAACCACTGAACGTATACTTGCCAAGAAATCACAAACATTCAAAATATGCTGGGTTTGAATGTCACGTCCCGTAAAGGATATGCAACAAACTTTGCTCTGGGTAGAGAAGTCTGCATGCACATTGGTTACTGATTAAATTGCGTGTTTCAAACAAGGCTCTGGTCGATCAAATCCTTAAACAGATTACTACTAGCCCTGGGTTTCCTGGGAAATCATAAGAGTTGAAATGTGGCCAACTGTAAAAATACAACCAATGAATCCACGGCATCAGGTTTTTAAATGTTCGCTCGCTTTGAACTCAAGCGTAGTCCATAAACTAGCTATACTATTTTTTAGTGAACTGGGCTGGTTTTTAGCGTGTGGATTAGCTTTCTCTATTACCTGTGTCCATCGCCACCAGGCAAACCCACACCGTCTCCAGGGGTACTTGTAGTTTACATCCCCGAGTCAAGGACGAGAGGTTAACATTTTAGTTAAGAACAAAATCATCATCATCATGTGTCATGCCGATAGTATTGGGTGGTCATATTTAGACATTAAAGTCGTAGTTCAGCTCTGTGCTTTTGTCTCCAATATGCCATGTGGTCAAGCCATCTAGATATTTACCTCTGTACTTTCCCCATTGTTATTTTCCCATAAATCTTGCCAGTTGTCACTTTCCTTTCAGTAATTTTAATACGAGTAGTTGTCAGTAAGTAACAGGGATTTTACGAATATTTTATTTTTACGGTTATGTGAACCATATATTTTGGGTGTTATTTTTCAACAAAGTCCCCCTGCCTAGCAACTTATTCAACCTGCCCACTCGCCTTCTAAGAAAATGTTTTTGGGGGTTTTCTGAAACCAATTTTACCCCCGCCTCGTCTGCACACCTCTGACCTGTTCTTTCTAAGCCCAAACAAGAGGAAGTCATATGGCACCAATCTGGACTGCATGCTGGATGTCTCAAGACCTCAGGTTTCAGAACACGTAGTGTATTCACTGTATGCGCAGCCGTATGTTGGCGGGCGTTGTCGTGCAGTAACATTACTCTTTTTAAGGGAAGTCCCCGGCATTTCGAACGGGCTACAGTTTGTTCATTAGAACGCCCTTGTGTAGAGTACTGGCTATAGTTTCACACCCATACTAGAAATTCATCAATATAAAGCCCAAGAGATCCCAAAATTATGACTTTTCAAGCGGATTCCAGGTCGCCCACAATGCGGTTGTTCAAAACCGTTTTGTCTTCCATTTTGAAATCTTCCTCTTCATTCATACTCTCCTCTGACTCAAACAGCTGTCTCCAGACGGAACCATCAATTTTATGTAGACTTTACAAGGTTTCACACCATTTTGTAATCACTATTCCGCATGGGCAAATTTCTCGATCATTACGACCCCTACACGATGTATTGCTTAAGAACCAGTTTGTGTCCTGAAATAAGATTTTGAGTTGCCCATACTCTTCCATGCAATTTAAAATAAAATTCATGTTACTTGGTAACTTTCGCATTTCCCCCTGATATATGGCACACAAACGTGGTCAGTGAACAGGTATAATCGAATTGAGACCACGTAGATGTAGATATACGTGAAGATTATGTGGTATTTCATGGGAATAAAAACAATCGAAATTAAACGAGCAACTCTGGAAATGAAAATTGGGTTGATAAAAGAAATAAAAACGTGACAAGTGGAATATGTCTGTTACATTGCATGATTTAAATTTAGTTGCATGTCCTTCACAGGACGTAGCAGTCAATCCCAGAATTTTGGCTGTTCATGATTCATGAGCAAGGTTTACGTTCAGTTGTTTGCCATTGCTTTCTGAGCGACCAGTATCTACACGTTTTTTTCGAAAAAACCAGCACCGCTGTGTTTTGAACTCAGGTATGTGGGATTACAAATTACGTCCATAACACCTTCACCACAGAGACGGGTTTGCAAGATTTGGTGCACTTGTTACAAATGTATGCTGGAGGTAAGAGTTGAAGACAGACAAGCAAGAGATAGACAATAATACAATTGGAAAGATAACATCGAGATATGGATGGACAGTAGTATGTCCCAGTGTATAACCAGTGAGAGAGAGAGAGAGAGAGAGAGAGAGAGAGAGAGAGAGAGAGAGAGTGAGAGAGAGTGAGAGAGTGAGAGAGAAAGAGCTGGGGACCCATTACAACCAACCTCCATTGTGGAGACGGCACTTGATAGATGATAATTTTGCTCCTTTTGTTAGCCAGACATGTATCTGTTGCTATGATGCCCCGCATCGTCTTGGTAAGTGTGCTGAAACTGATGCATCAGCGGCTTTGCATCTCTGTAAAGCACATTACAATTACCCATCTTATACTATACTATTGCAGTATAATCTTGACTTGAATGCTCCAGCGCCGTGTCATCAGACAGTTGGCTAATTAAGTATCAAAGAGAATAGAAATGCGGTTTTCCTGCAACTTTGGCGTGAGCTCGCCATCCCGTGTGGCTGTTGGCAAGTTACGGGTTAAAGAACTTTACAAATCTTCATGCGGGGGAGGGTAGTTGGGGATCTCCGTGGCGAAGGGTGTAAGCCGCCAGCCTTACGCTAGGAAAGTCGTTGCTTCTGCCTCTCAAAACTTTTCTTTGGATGTCTTCATCTCTCTGTCTGTGAATCTTTCCAGTTGTCACAAAATTGTTTTGTCTTATCATTTTTTTTTTTTTCATTTCGCATATCATATTTACAGGACAATGCTGTCAACACCAGCATTTTACAGCTGTTGATTTCTTGGCAAAATTACGCTCAGTAGTTTGCCATTTATTTCTGAGCGATCGGCTCACATACCCCGAAAGTAACGAGCCGCGACGCGATCCGCTACCGAATCTCGCACAGCTGCGTTACCCTACGTAGATATACGGGATTACAGAGAAAGAAGTTAACCGCCTTAGCCAGGGAGACCGGCGTCTTATCATTACGTGGCCAAAAATGATGAAATATCACACGATCAACAAGTTATGAAAACAAAGGTGGTTTCTCCTTGACCTCCGCCTGTTTGTGAATGGTTTAATTCCACTAGCCATTGCATAAAAAGACAATAGACTCTTCAAAGTAGTGAGGGAAGAGGTTATTTTTTTAAAGTTGCATATAAACAGTCCAAGAAGACGGTGGAGAAATAACATACATGCCAGACCTACAAGCACTTGGAATCAACGACTGGCAAGAGAAGGTCAACCAGAGAGACGAATGGAGACGGATTGTATCTGCAGCACAGAACCTCAATGGCTCGGAACGCTGAAGAAGAGGAAGATATCAACAGTCAACACTAGCATTTTACTGCCGTTGTTGATGTCTTGGCAAGTTTCTACGTTCAGTAGTTTGTCATTGCTTTCTGAACGACCGGCTCCCATGCCAACACGTTAAAACCGACGAGACACGGTCTGCTGCCAAATCGATCACCGCTGTGTTTCAAACGCGGGTAAGCGGCATTACGAATCGCGTACGCAACGCCACAGAATTACAGACAGCAATGAATAATATTCTGAGGATGTGGATGGGGACTGCTTGGTTGAAAGTCGACGCCCCAGTGGAGGAAGAAGAAGGAGAGGAGGAAGAAGGAAGAAAGAAAGTACGAAAGTAAGATAGAAAGAAAGAAAAAAGACGAATGGTTCCATAGCAGTCATTCTCATATATATACAAGTGTATATATATAGTTACAAGACCTAGTGGAACAAGTAAACAGGCACAGTGCAGAGGCTTGGATATTAACATCCAAAAAACAAAAACTGTGATAATTAGCAGTGAAAAAGAAAGGTCATCAATGAACATCACTGTAAACGGGCAGATACTAGAACACGTAACAAGTTTCTCTTATCTTGAACATATAATAACAGATGATGGCAGAAGTGAAATGGAAATCAAAAAGAGAATAGTAATGGCCAAAAATGCTTTCAACGGCATGAAATCAGTATTAACATCTAGAAAGATTAATAACGCATTAAAATGAGAAATGTGAAATGTTACGTATATTAAACGCTACTGGATGGCGCGGAAGCCTGGACGAATGGCAAACTAAACAAGCAACTAGAAAGTCGCATAGAAGCCCTGGAGATATGGATATACAGACGAATAGGTCGTATTTCATGGAAACAGAAACAATTAAGGAAACTGGGAATGAAGAGAGAGTTGATGAAAGAAATAAAGAGGAGGCAAGTCAAATATTTCGGCCATGTTAAAAGACATGATACTTTTATAAAAACCATAATGGAGGGCAAGGTAGAGGGCAAGCGATCAAGAGGTAGACAACGATACAAGTGGGAAGTTAACATCAAGAGATGGACGAACATCAGCCTGACAGAATGTACAGTCAGGACGAGAGACCGACAGTACTAGCGATCCATTGCAGACAACCTTCATTGTGGAGACGGCACCTGATTGATTGATTTATATATATGCATTGCGTGAATCAACAAACACCAATAAACACAATCACAACGGACAAACATGATCGGCCACCGCCAGGCGGCTGGACCATTCAAGAAGAACAGCGAATGAAGAAAACATATGGCCCTGCTGTTCACGGACAATTTAGTTCCCACGGATAGTGGACATTTTAAACAAAGAGCTCAGCGTAGCAAGCATGACATGACGCGCGGAATGGCGTGCCTACGTAACGTTACGGTCCATGAAAATTGATTACTCGTGCCAAAAATACCATCTTATCCCTCGCGGGAAAAACCAGAACGTGACCGTGAATGGAAGAAAAACAACCCGGACTGGGGGAATTACGTAAGTGGCTTATTATTGCTGCCCAGGTTTTACGAGCGGGAGTGGGGAAAGGGAAATGTAACGTTTAGAATGGACAGAAGTGGCTTGAGTGGGTGCCAAGATAGGTACTCCTGATACACATGTGTGTGTATTTATGAACTGTCTTAGTGGACTCGAAGAAGAAGAAGAAGAAGAAAAAGAAGAAGGACGAGGAGGAGGAGGAGAAGAAGAGGAAGAAGAAGAAGAAGAAGAAGAAGAAGAAGGAGGAGGAGGAGGAGGAGAAGAAGAGGAAGCAGCAGAAGAAGAAGAAGAAGCTAAACAATTGGTACTTATGTGTAATACTGGAGTCCGAGTGTTAGCTGCATGTTATTTACAGGACATCGCAATCAAACCCAGTAGTAATTGACTGGTTAGAATTTTCTCGACAATTTTACGTTCAGTAGTTTACCTTTAGTTTACCATGACACACACATGTGTACCATGATACCGTCTCCCTGGAGTAGAGGTTAACGTCTTTCGTCGTAATCCAGTAAATTATCGTGAGTAACGTAACCTGCGCGAGAATCAGTAGCGGTTCTCGCCGCGTTGGTAACGTACGGGGTATGTGAGCCGGTCGCTCAGAAGGCAATGGCAAACTACCGAGCGTAATCTTACCTAGTACATCAACAGCAGCTGAAAAATGCTGATGTCGACTGCAACGTCCTGTAAGGGATATGCAAAAAAAAAAGTTTACCATTGCTTTCTGGACGGCCTACGCTAATACCATTATAAGATTGAACGCAAAAGTATCGTCTCCCAAATAGCTTGCGGCCGACTTCTAGACCAAAGAAAGAAAGAAAGAAAGAAAGAAAGAAAGAAAGTATATTGGGACTGCAGAACTCCGATTTAAAATAGAAAGGTTAGTAATATTTTCTTGTACAGAACGTTGCAGTCAATCCCAACAGTTGTTAGCCGTTTGTAATTTACTATGTAAATTTACTTTTACGTTCAGTAGTTTGCTTCTGCCGGCTTCGTGGCTTAGAGGTTAGCGACTTTTCTCCGTAATCTCGTATACTCTCGTAGGTAACATGATGACGGTGAGAATCAGCAGTGGTTCGAATCGCATCGGTAACTTACGGGGTATGTGAGCCGGCCGCTCAGAAAGCAATGGTAAACTACTGAGCGTAATCTTGCCAAGAAATCAACAATCAGCTGAAAGATGCTGATGTTGACAGCGATGTCCGGTAAAGGATATGCAAAAAAAAAAAAGTTTGCTGCTAAGACTAATAAAAAAAAATATGACTAGAAATCTCGACTAATGGAAAACACACAGAAATACGGGCGAGTGTTTCCACCCAAGTCTTCATCATAGCACAAGAAAACCAAAAGAATAAAACCATATGAAACAAAACAAACAATGCTGATATCAGCTTCAGATCAACTCAAAACTGGAACGAACACACGAACTTTATTTTCAAAGCTTCACAAATTGAGCACGCATTCATTGAGTCTTACATTCGGCCCTTTCAATCACTCATCTTTTGCACATCAATTATCTATGCACATAGAAAAAAAAAACATTATGTAATTAATGTTATGATTGCAATGTTATGATTACCATGCTATGGGAACATGATATGTACTTCTGTGTTAGAAGGACTTACAAGAATATACTGTCCGGGCCATGCCGTAATGGGGAGGTCTACTGACATTAGCACTGTAGTCGGAACACTCGCGATAGAAAAGGGAGACATTTTGAAGACTATCTATAAACGACTCCTGGCTGAAGACATTAACCTATTGAGTGCTATGGGATGATACATCGTCTTAAGCGACTTCATGTATCTGCAATGGCCTTATATATTGCCGAAATTGTTTGTTCTAATCTCCATAAATCATCTTCCGTCAGATACTTGTACCCAGGGGCGGACTGGGTCTTACAATATTGGTTGCCAGGACTAAACGGTTGTCAACATTTTAAACATATTGTCTAATATTTAAGGGGGCCCATTTCTTATATGCCGGCTCCGCGGCGAAGGTGTTACGGATTTAGTTCGTAATCCCGCACTACCCACGTTCGAAATATAGCTGTGGGCGATTTAGGTCGCCTTACGCTGTTTAAAAAAAAAATAATATGATATGGGTGCCGGTCGTTCAGAAACAATGGCAAACTACTGAATGTAAACTTGCCCAGGAATCACGAACAGCCTAACAATGCTGGGGTTGATTGCTACGTCCTGTAAAGGACATGCAACTAACTAGCTTGCTATATCTGGCAAGCTAACGCCCTGACCAGTCCGCCATGGGTTGTTCCGATATTTTTAAATTATAACGTAAAATGTGCGTTTCTATGTTCCAATTTTGATTTAGACAAGTTTTGCATTAATATCGTAGCTACTTGAAATGTTGACTCGGAAAAATGTGATATGAATTAGGAAAAAAAAAATAAGTTTCATGTCCTTCACATGACGTAGCAGTCAACCCCAGCATTTTCGCTGTTCATGATTCCTGGGCAAATCTTACGTTCAGTAGTTTGTCATTGCTTTCTAAGCGACCGGCTCCTATACCTTTTTCGAAAAAAACCAGCACCGGGTACACGGGCTCACAACCCGCGTTCGCAAGCCCTTAGCCACAGAGGAAAACGTATACAGAATACATATACAGGGTGTATCTTTAATGATTGGGGTTTTTTTAAATAGTGCCGTTCCAAGTTTTATAGTTGCCTTTTATGTTGCATGAACTCCACAAAGGGTGAATAGAAAACATGGAACGGCAATATTTTCAAAAACCCCACAGTCATTAACAATACGCCCCTATATAATTCACATGGTACAATCATTCACTTGTAGAACTGTGAAAACATAGTTCAGACCACTGTGGAATGAATCACGTTCTTCCACCGGGTCAATCCGAGATGAGAAAGGCACCTAGCGGCGGATAGCTACGTCCCAAGGGGATTAATTAGAGTATACAGAAGTTCATAGGTCAAGGGCGACTTCTTGAACTCTGGAAAAAAGGAATAAAACCGAGAGCGTGCTTTTATTACGTCACACGGGAATCGTGGAACCTGCGGAGGGAATCGTCGAACCCGTGGAGGGAAATGTCAATAGTCGGGGAAAACTTGGGGCTACAGAAATATTATGAGCAATAAATGCACGTGTATTGACAGGCATTCATAGTAGTTTGTTTGTTTTGCATATCCTTTACAGGACATCGCTGTTAACATCAGCATTTTCAGCTGTATGTTGATTTCTTGACAAGTTTGCCATTGCTTTCTGAGCGGCCGGCTCAGTTATCCCGCAAGTCACGAGCGCGGGTCGAACCGCTTCCAGTTCTCGCCCTGCGCGGATAAACGGGATTACGGAGAAAGTGGTGTAACCCCTCAGCCAGAGAGACCGGCATTCATAGTAATAGAGGAAAGAAATAGATCAATAGGCTGTTCTTTGAAACGGGTTTGGTGTGTACAAGATCACTTTCACTGGATACAGATATCGGGCATAAATCACACAAGGAGTCTCTCAGCACAGTGCACGCTCTTCCTGGCATCGGCGAGTGTCTAGGTATACGTATTCCTACAGTGAGATGTTGGATGAACTAAAAAAAAAAAGACAGTTAAATTCATACTTCTTCTGCGGAGAGTTTTTTTCGGACGTGATTGCGTTGTGCCTGTTTACAGCAGAGCTGCGTTGTTGCGCCGTTAGGCCGACACATTCGACTTCTGCTGGCATTTGTTGACCGGGTTAACCTTCCCGGGGGTTAAATTCATACGAGAGAAAACATTGCAGTTACAGACATATTTCAAGCGAACGAAAGAAGAAGAATCGGAGACATAATCCATCGTGTGCCTTGAGTCTATATTTGGTCTCACACCATAAACGCCATACGCCCCAAAGCAAGCAAAAGAGTCTTGTACGTTTCTTCTTTACCCCCAGCAACTGTAGAGCAACATTCAGTTATCTCTCATTCCATGATATGATTGTTCCAAGATGGGTGTACCTATTCACTTGTTTAAGAATGTTCCCATCTACTTGGCGTTTATTATATTGTGGTATTTCATGTCTTCTTGATGATAGCAATAATTTATGTTTCCTTAAAGTTGTAATTCTGACTCTAGCAGCTTACAGTGTACAACAACACCATGTTATTACAATGTACAACAACAGCAAGTTATTACAATGTACAACAACAGCAAGTTATTACAATGTACAACAACAGCAAGTTATTACAATGTACAACAACACCATGTTATTACAATAATAGCATATATATATATATATAGATATATATATATATATATATATATATATATATATATATATATATATATATATATATATATATATATATATATATAAGGGCTCGTGGTTCACCAAGGGCCAGAACTGACCCATCAGGTCCCACAATCCTTTGTGTCATTCGGATGACAGCTTCTGCTGGTGACCCTGAATCTGCATTTTTATCTTAGCCAAAAGGCGTGGTTTTTAAAAAAAATTCTTTTTTCAAAAATAAACACATACTGGAGTTAAACGAATAATACTAAAGTGAAGAAATGATCGCCTTAACCAAGTAGCAATGCCCTCAAATATAGATGACTACGTTGAAGTTGGATATCCATAGGTCCCAGACACAGAAATATCAATGGACTCAACAAAGGCATGCTTCCCGCTGTCAGCCATCTTCTCCAACTTCTGCTTGTCTTTTCCCAATTACGAGTACGAGTACAAGAACCTCAACCAACACACCTAAGCCCTCTGTTTACTTGTTCATTATATATTGAATTTTACAATTAAAATTCTCTACGGGACGAGATTGCCATTCTTATGCCAACACTCCTTGGTCGCATCTTACGACACGTATGAAATGTTACACTTGTACCATTCGTTCCTTCCTTTATGGCTCACGGTAAGACACGGGCGCTTGCAGTTCATTGATACGTCATAATTAACGCGCTTGTTTCTCGTGGAATTATCATGCAAAGGGAAATAACCTAATAAGAAACGAAGAACATTCCATGCCGGGCGGAATTTATAGGAAATTATCCCGTGATTAATTAATTCTGGAAAAGGTATGTGGCTTTCTGGTGTTGCGGGTAAAGAGTATTGGTACGCTCTGTAGTTCACTTACTCTTAAACTGATTAGTGTTTTACTTCTGTCTATCCCAGGCATCTGTTATTTTAACTTGTTACTTTAAAATAATAAGCATTTATGTCTTTTGTCATTACCCTCTTTGGACAACAATCACCTTCAAAGTAATATATCCTATTTGTTGCAGAATCAGTCACGGGAATATTAAACTGAGCCAGGCGATGGACCCTAATATATCTCTAACTTCTCTTCTGAGGTTGCACGGGGTAGGGGTAATGGTATAGTGGAATAGAACATTTGTGTTTTGAGAGATTGTTCAAGGCGTTAGGAGAAAGAAGTACGTAACGTAACTTTTCATGCACAGTGCCACTATTACACGTTTTCATGCGTATTGGGCATAGCTTCCCGGCCTTTTGGCTAAGACAAGTGTGGATTTATCTACATTTGATCTGGCTAGACGCAGAGATCGTCACCCACACACTGTCATAAAAACTGTCATTTACTGCCAATATAGTGCCTTGCGGTGTATGGCAGGGGAGTCTTTGAGCCTAGGGAATACAGGCCGCCTGGCTAGTGCAGTCGCCGCGAACTGTGCAGGTTAGGATTTTCTTTTTGCCCCCGGCAGAAAAACATCCTACACTTTGCCGAGGATTCGAACCCGAGTCTCCCAAAGGAGAGTCCGGCGTTCTAGCCACTCGGCCAGCCGCTCCTCGACACGTCATCCACACTGCACACCCGAATCACCACATCACTGTCCACTAACACTGGGAGATAAGCCTTGGTGGACACACACATACACGCGCACACACACACACACACACACACACACACACAAATAAATAAATAAATAAATAAATAAATTAATTAATTAATTAATAAATAAAATAGTGTGGCGTTGAAAATGAACAGGCTGAATTTCGCTCTGCAAGTTTGTAGAAGGTTCTCCGCAAAAACTGCAGAAGGACACGGTTGAAGTCTAACTTAATGCCAGTGTAGGGGTTAAACCGCCTACCCCGCCATCAGCGCACTGCAAGTTTAAGATCAAGCGCTCTTATCCGTTCGACTACGTCAGCCAGGATGCTTTTCAAAATTAGAAAACAAACCTTTTTTTACAATAAGAGTTCCAGCTCTTCATGAGTTCTTCGGAGAGCTACAGCTTCTTATCCTCCTCCATCTGTTCTAGCTTTTTAGCCCCGTCCCCTTCCCAAACCCACGCAAAATTAGTTCCAGCTTCCCGACCTCCGTCAAGATTTCAGTATCAAGGCCCACATAGAAGGGTTCTAGTTTAATGAATCCCTGCGTTAGTTCCAGATTGATGGTCATTGCTACGTGTTGTAACTTCACGACCCCATCCAAGTGTTTCAATAGTTCCAGCATCACGCCCCCACCCCATCTCCCCCACTCCATGAATTCCAGCGTCACGCCTTCCTACAAGACTTCTAGTTTCACGTCCCCTACAAGAGTTACGACTCCAAGAATTCCATCTTCACGTTTCTCTACAAGAGTTACGACTCCAAGAATTCCATCTTTCTCTACAAGAGTTACGACTCCAAGAATTCTATCTTCACGTTTCTCTACAAGAGTTACGACTGCAAGAATTCCATCTTCACGTTTCTCTACAAGAGTTACGACTCCAAGAATTCCATCTTTCTCTACAAGAGTTACGACTCCAAGAATTCTATCTTCACGTTTCTCTACAAGAGTTACGACTCCAAGAATTCCATCTTCACGTTTCTCTACAAGAGTTACGACTCCAAGAATTCTATCTTCACGTTTCTCTACAAGAGTTACGACTGCAAGAATTCCATCTTCACGTTTCTCTACAAGAGTTACGACTCCAAGAATTCCATCTTTCTCTACAAGAGTTACGACTGCAAGAATTCCATCTTTCACGTTTCTCTACAAGAGTTACGACTCCAAGAATTCTATCTTCACGTTCTCTACAAGAGTTACGACTGCAAGAATTCCATCTTCACGTTTCTCTACAAGAGTTACGACTCCAAGAATTCCATCTTCACGTTTCTCTACAAGAGTTACGACTCCAAGAATTCCATCTTTACGTTTCTCTACAAGAGTTACGACTCCGAGAATTCCATCTTCACGTTTCTCTACAAGAGTTACGACTCCAAGAATTCCATCTTTCTCTACAAGAGTTACGAATCCAAGAATTCCATCTTCACGTTTCTCTACAATAGTTACGGCTGCAAGAATTCCATCTTCACGTTTCTCTACAAGAGTTACGGCACCGAGAATTATCTTTCTCTACAAGAGTTACGACTCCAAGAATTCCATCTTCACGTTTCTCTACAAGAGTTACGATTCCAAGAATTCCATCTTCACGTCCCCTACAAGAGTTACGACTCTAAGAATTCTAGCTTCACGTCCCCCAGCAAGAGTTACAACTCCAAGATTTTCAGCTTCGCAACCCCATCCAAGAGTCCCAGTTTCATAATCTCACCCACTTGTTCCAGTTTGACAGCAACTGCAGGAATTACAGCTTCACAACCCCGCCAACTTTTTTAAGCTTCACATCAACTCCAAGAATTCCAGCCTCACAACTCAATTCACGAGTTTTAGCATCACGAACCCCCTCCGAGACATCCAGCTTCTCGTCCCCCTACAAGGGTTACAGGCTACAGCCCCAAGAGTTTCAGCTTCGCTTTCCCCCACAGGAGTTACAATTTCAAGTGTTTCAGTTTCGCATCTCTCTGTATTCGAGGATAGAATCCCTGCTACTTTCCGAGTTCTGAGGACTGGACCCGGGTCTATCCTTCACTCTGTCTGAACAAACACTAATATAATAACACCTAAGGGAACATTTATCACTGTATAAGAAGAGAGCGATATACAGAAATGTTAGATAACCACACACATCAAGATAAGAATCAGACCGAATACAAACTGACAGGGACATAATTCTCACTCTCTCAAATAATCACCTCAAAAACAGTGTCACAAGAATAACTATAAAACTTTAATTGAAGAAAGACTCACAGAGTAAAGAGAAGAATGTAATATCTGGAAATGTCCCAGAAGAAGTCCGTTAGAAGTAAATGTATAGGTGTCTGGTTATGAATATCATCACTCTAGAAAGCCGTATTGAGTAGAGTAACGTCAAAGAATGTCTGTATAAAACGGAATAACTTACATGGCGACGGTATCACCCTGAGAAACTTCTGTCGATATTCGAAACGGCTGGTAGATATAACGATGATTGTACACACACACAGATTCACTCCGGTTGCTGATCTCACTTGCTCAAGGCAATTAAAGATTTAATTCCTGGGTCTCTCAATATATGATTGAGTCACCCAGGCACAAAATTGACGCTGACTGTGACATCACACGAAAAGGGGGAAATCTGCAACAACACGCAAAGGAAAACCAGGTGATTGATCCCAACCATAGCCAATCATTCTTCTTTCCTAACTCGATCCACTATTCCACTACTCAGGCCCTCCTCAGATCTAACAGAAAAGATTCATATAGGATCTGCCGTAACCGCAACCCATCACTCCCAACACTAGATAATTTCCTAAGAAAGATTTCTAATGAAGAATCATGGCTTTAAATAAGAATCCTATATAGAATCGTAATAGTGATAGTACTTCAGCCCCTTCTCCAAACCAGCCTCCCTAGACAGTAAAGACACTAGTAACCTAAGTACATCACGGAACACATTAGATAGTACACTCCAGGTTATGGCACGCCACAGGATGACGGAAAGATGAAGTTCACTAAACTCCCCGAGAAAGGAGTCTAACGATTTCTATTCGCCAGCAGAGTTAGATTTCAAGGGTTTCCTTGTGGTTGTCTACATTTAACAGGCTTCAGGACATTAGTAAGCCTAAGAAAACTATTAGACCAGAGTCCTGAAGAAGCTATATCCATTTATGCACCCGTCCTAACAGACAGACGACCTAAAATGGCAGATATGCAATGACATTACGTTCACTCACATAAGAAAACCATTGTCCGATCGAGACAACGAACTTATATCATAGGTTATAGTCTTATCTTACCAGAACAATAGGTATGTATGATAGATCAGGTCCTTCTTTCAGGATGTTCATTAACTTTGCAAGAATGAACGTCAAACCATAGGACAGACCATTACCTGTTGAGTCCTGAATTTAACTACAAGAATATAGATTCTAGTAACCCTTTTGGCGTCATGCTTCATGCGGTTAACAATAGTGCAGGAAAGAGCCGTCAAGTAAAGAAAGATCTAATGGATATTCCCTATTCTAAACAGGTACGAATATAAAAAATGTTAACCTTGTATATTGTGCATTATAACATTCTGAACGAAATTCTAATATGATGTATTGATGTCACAAATGGAAAAATTCAGCAGATTCGGGAGTAGCTAATTTTGTTACACTCCCTACAAGAGTTACAGCTCCAAGAGTTCCAGCTTCACAACCCCTTTTACAAGAGTTACAGCTCCAAGAGTTCCAGCTTCACAACCCCTTTTACAAGCGTTACAGCTCCAAGAGTTCCAGCTTCACAACCCCTTTTACAAGAGTTACAACTCCAAGAGTTATAGCTTCACAACCCCTACAAGAGTTATAGCTCCAAGAGTTCCAGCTTCACAACCCCTACCTACAAGAGTTACAGCTCCAAGAGTTCCAGCTTCACAACCCCTACAAGAGTTACAGCTCCAAGAGTTCCATCTTCGCAACCCCCTTTACAAGAGTTACAGCTCCAAGAGTTTACCAGCTTCACAATCCCTACAAGAGTTACAGCTCCAAGAGTTCCAGCTTCACAACCCATACAAGAGTTACAGCTCCAAGAGTTCCAGCTTCACAACTCCTACAAGAGTTACAGCTCCAAGAGTTTACCAGCTTCACAACTCCTACAAGAGTTACAGCTCCAAGAGTTTACCAGCTTCACAACCCCTACAAGCGTTACAGCTCCAAGAGTTCCAGCTTCAGAACTCCCTACAAGAGTTACAGCTACAAGAGTTCCAGCTTCACAACACCCTCCAAGATCATCACAACCCTCTACAAGATTTCCTTTTTCATGACACCCCCCCCCCCCCCCCCTTCCCGCTCCCTCCAAGAAATCCAGCTTCACGACCCCTTACAAGAGTTCCAGAATGTAACCTCCTCAGCTTTGCCATCCTCTCCAAGAGTTGAATCTTCCGGAACTTTCATATATCCTCAGAAAAAGTTGCATGTTATCTAGAAGGTCAATAAGCCAGCAACCAGTTAAAGAACCGCGCCTAGATCGATATGCAGACGTGAACCTCGCGTCTAGAAATGACCCTGGTAGTTAATTAAAACATCTAGAGCCTGTGAAATGCAGACTTTCCGGGCTTCACGCCGCGCCATTCATTCAGGATGTACGCTCGATGCTTTTTTTGTATTCCTCTATTGCCCAACAAAAGACCGTAACGAAGATGGTGTTGAAAGGTCATCCCTTATCGCTCAGTTAACTTCATTATCATCCATATATATCATTCGTTATGTTTGTCACTACTGGATTCATCCGCATCATCACCACCACGAATATAATTATTATCTGCCGCCGTAACCGTCACTGCCATATTAATAACATCATCTCTATCAAGGTGTTATTGGAAGAAGGTTATGTAATAAAGAAATGGGACGAATAAAAAACAGAATACATTATATATTAAATGGAGAAAGGACAGAATTAACATAAGAAAGTGACTTAGAATCTCCACCTATACTAACAGAAGATATATGAAGAAAGGAAAAACAACTGAAACAGATATAATCACTATAGAGCAGTGGTTCTCAACCGTGGGGAATCTCCCCCCCCCCCCCCCCAGGGGGAATTTTATGGTTTCCAGGGGGGGGGGGGGATTAAGATTACTTCAAGATCGCGTTAATACAAGAACCGATTACTTGATATTGTTTGTCCCTTCATACTGTACGGTTCTGTACGTCTCACCCTTCTAAAATTCAATTTATAATGTAAGCAGACCCACAAATCATGTTTTATGTGGACGTCTAGACTTGTTTTAGTATGTGCTATTAAATTTAGCTTCCATTATTACGTACACTGTGTAGGGGTGGAGGTGAGATATTTAGGTAGGAAATACGAAAGGGGGGAATGAAGTTCTGAAAATATGGTGGAGGGGGACATGGGCCAAAAAAAAAAGTTGAGAACCACTGCTATAGAGGAATTAGAAGTTGAGTTAGTTGCATATCCTTTACAGGACGTTTGCGGTCAACACCGGCATTCTTTGTTGTTGCTGATGTCTTGGCAATTTACGTTCAGTAGTTTGCCATTGCCGATCTCCCTGGTCTAGGGCGTTACACGACTTTTTCCGCAATCCCGTATACTCTCGTGAGTAACGTGACGTTGCACGAGCATTGGAAGCGGTTCTCTCCGCGTCGGTAACTTACCGGGCATGTATGCCGGTCACTCAGAAATCAATGGCAAACTACTGAGCGTGATCTTGCCAAGAAATCAACAATCAGCTGAAAGATGCTGATGTTGACAGCGATGTCCTGTAAAGGATATGTGAAAAAAAGGAGTTTGCCATTACTTTCTGAACGACCGGCACCCATTCCATTTCGTAAGAAACCAGCGCAACGCGGTCTGCTGTCAAATCGCGTGCAACTGTTATGCGGGATAACGAACCACGTCCGTAACACCTTAACCACGGAGACCGGCGGAATTAGACGTACATGTACTGGGATAATATGAAGTAGAAATATTGACTCAAATGTTAAATGTTTACAACGGGGATATGTACCTAATGATATTATTGAAATTCGCATTGGTAGTTTAATCCCCCAAAATATCTGAAGCAAAGTGGAGAATATTGTACAATTAACCTCAGAAATCACGTCACCAAACTTCTATTCATACTAGAATCAGAATATTAAGAAAGAAAACAAAGACTGAAATTGGTAAAGAACAATATGGATTTGTTGAAGTGAAAGGTGCAAATAATGCAGCATGCTTATTACTAACACTAATAGAGAGATCAATAGGCACAAAAAGACCATGTGATTTATAGAAAATCAATCAATCAGGTGCCGTCTCCACAATGAAGGTTGCCTGCAATGGATCTCCAACACTGTCTGTCTCTCGCAATGACTCTACATTCTGTCAGGCTGATGTTCGTCCATCTCTTGATGTTATCTTCCCACTTGTATCGTTGTCTACCTCTTGCTCGCTTGCCCTCAACCTTGCCCTCCAGTATGGTTTTTGTAAGAGTATCATGTCTTTCGTTGTATACCTCTTGCTCGCTTGCCCTCAACCTTGCCCTCCAGTATGGTTTTTGTAAGAGTATCATGTCTTTTAACGTGGCCGAAATATTTCACTTGCCTCGTCTTTATTTCGTTCATCAACTCTCTCTTCATTGATTTATTTGGTTGTTTCGGGATTTGAGATTTAAATATTGAACACAACCCACTACTGGCAAAGCTGATCGTATTCTGGTATGAACCTAAGGCCTATCCACGTCAATGTGGATGTCTCTCTTCATCACGTCAATGTGGATGTCTTTCTTCATTCCCAGTTTTTCTAGAACAGTGGTTCCCAAGCTTTTCAAGCAGGGGGCCATTTCTACTATTTTCGGTAGTTAAGCGGGCCACGACTTTATAAAATTATAAAAGTTGTGCAATATCATTTTTACCTTTCTTAACTTTCGTCAACAAGATTCTCAAAACTTTAAAGGCAGTCAGTGTCAGTACTACACTGCGGTCATTTTTTGGGTTCACAATAAAAATTTCATTTAACAATAAATTTTTAATCAGTTTCGAAAATCGCTATTAATGTAATTAATTTACAATTGTAACTGTTATGTATAATCAGTTACTTAAGTTCAGATACCAGTTTATCAATATCTGGTCACAAATCTGTCTGACCAAGTCATAAGCGCGGCTAGAATACTGTCGGTGAGTCTGGAACGTTGCTTGTTTTTTTATAACAGTCATTGGGTAAAATGACTGCTCACATCTGTAAGTCGAACCAAAACGACAAATGTATCTCTGGGCGAATGAACGCAAGTGTTCAAATTGTTCGACAGGCAATAGTCGCCAGAATGAAATCATAGGATCAGCAGAAGGTGAAGCAGGCAGCTCCAGAAATTTACATCTCAGTGCAGAATTGCATTTCAAATCAATTACTTTGTGCTGAATGTTTTGCTGTAATTGACAGAGCTTGGCATCAGGAAATACGAACGGATTTATGAAGAGAGTAACATTACCCTCCTCTATTGTGAATTCTTGAAATCTCAACCGAAAGATATCCAGAAGACCTTAAATTTTTACTTTGTACTGTAACAAGTCAAATTTATTTTTCATCACAAGTTGAAAACACCTCTAAAGTCCCTTCAATCAGCTGTCCGATAAACAGTCGTAGTCTCATTTTAAATAAAGAAATGTCATCGCACAAAAAATTTTTTTTGTTTGAAAAAAAGTTTTTTCCCCCTGGAATTTCCTTTTCGCAAATTTAAAAAAAAAAAATTAAAAAATGA
>JACEFZ010022777.1:0-51818 GCA_014155875.1 Cepaea nemoralis
CTTGATGATAAAAGAATATAGGATCGTTTTCCTTGTCTCGAAGCAAATTGGGTACATGGTGCTAGCTCCAAAGTTTTTAAGACCATTCTACACTCAAAAGGTGATGTTTCCAATATCACAATTTTCACCTTTATTTCCCAGGCCAGTTCCTGGCACAATGTTTAAGTTGATCGGGGAGCCCAGGTTAGTTTTTAATCTGCTTTAATGGGGGTTCGAATATATGACCACCGAGCCAGCAGGCAAACATGCTAGTTTCTGCTCTACCCATGCTGCCATTGACAGCATGTGGGGCTATATAATGTGTATGCATACCATTTTCCAGGATTGCCAAGGTTGTTTCTAACTTGTCCCTGGCCTCTTCTGTCCTGTCATATTGAAGTTGTAGTTCTGAAATATGCCGCTGCAACTTGGCAATCTGAAAATGAAATACATAAATATGACACAAACAATGGGTTGCACAATTTATTTCCTCACATATTTTGCTGCATCTCATCAGGTGCAAACTGTAAAAGACACTCAATGTAAAATAAATCCAAACAATGAATTCTTCAAGCTGAAATATGCAATACACATTTTCCTACAGTAATTTAAACCGTCTGCCATGATAATTTTAAACTGATTAAACTAATTTTAAACCATCAGAATACATTTACTGACTCATTATTATATAAACTGTCACACAGTTGTTTAAGCACAATTTATTATGGCCTATGCTTCATATGTGCTCATGTTTAATAGCAGATTCTTTATAGGCAAGATGGTGGCTCTGTCATTGCTTTTACAACAAAAGGGGTAACTGTGTTGCGAGTCACCATACAACAATTAAGAAGATATGACTCTCACTAAAGATAATTAACTTCATTTTTGGCTTCTAATATTTATGACAACTTTCTAGTAATAACTTGAGATCTCAGTATTGTCTTTTTTTCATCATTAATTCCATTACTAATCATGGCTCCAAAGCAAGTGTCTAGAGGAAGTGGCAACAGTGAGAACAAGAAGAGAAAAACAATCATGTTAGAAGCAAAATTGGAAATGATAAAAAGAAGTGAGAAAGGTGAGACAGGATGCTAGGATATATTTTGACATTATTTGTTTTATTTCAGTGTATCTTCTGTAATTTTAATGTTCAGGGTGCTTGGACATAGCCAATCAATGGTCACTTTAAAACAAGTCGCTTAAAAGTCGACAGGGTCAACTTTATTGCACCGGGTTTTTATCCCATATAGCTTAGTCTCTTTCCACAATGCGGGCTGAAGAAAGCGTCCACAAAGTATGAACTCCATAGATCCTGTGATGACCCCCAGGAGTCTCCGAAAAAAAATGCACTCGTGAACTGAAGGAAGCAGTCCAGAATCGAACCCACAAACTTCGGAACCCAAGGCAGACGGCTTGACCACTTCGCCACAGAGACTCCCAATATGTTGAAATGACTGATCAAAGGTGCAGTAGAATACAAGGCCCAAAAGAATAGAATCATTGTTGCACAGAGCCAATGTAACAGGTGACCGCAATGTAATGCCTCTGCTTGCCAATCGTTATAAACATCACAGATCACTCAACAAAGTGATAAAGGCAGCTCTTCCTCTGATGTGGAAGGACAAATTTAAAAGCATGGCTTGCTCTGGCACTCTTTGAAAGCTGGTTCTTAAACTATTTGATTTCTGCTGTGGAAAAATATTACAAAAACAACATTCCATTCAAGATCCTTCTCCTGCACAAGAAAGCTCCAGTACATCCCAGTAAGCTTGATGACCTACATTCCACTTTTAAAATTGTGTTCCTTCCCCCAACCACTTGTGTAACTGATGGATCAAGGTGTGATTGCCAGCTGCTATTTACAGTGGTCTTTTGCAATATCGGTGAGGGCTACACAAGACAAGAAGATAACCGTAGGAGAATTTTGGCAAGGATGCAATATCTATGTCACTGTTAACTGTATTGAAACTTTCAAAGGTTGAAAGCCTGGCACAGTAACCTCACGTTTTCATGTAGGCTCAGAATAAACCTGAGAAATGGTTGGTTGGTTGGATGGTTGGTTGGTTGGTTGGATTGTTGGTTGGTTGGATGGTTGGTTGGATGGTTGGTTGGTTGGTCGGTTGGATGGTTAGTTGGTTGGATGGTTGATTGACTGGTTGGTTGGATCGTTGGTTGGTTGTGGATCCTCTGAAAGGACTGAGTGCGAACTCTTAAGTACAATGAACTGGTGTTCAGGTCATATGAGCCCTGACAAGGGCTTGCATCTACTGCAGTGATGGTGTCGAGACTTGTCTCCCAACCCTGTACTAAAGTACCACCTCCATGCGACTGTGGTGCAGTCACCCTCTCCAAGCTCAGAAACTAGCAGAGTGTGTAAGATGGGTACTCAACCTTTACATCTACGGTGAAGCATATTAGGCTGTAACTACATCATGATCCAGCACAACTCAAATGTATTGACTGGGAATACAAAACTGGCTGGGAATACAAAAGTGACTGGGAATACAATACTGACTGGAAATACAAAAATGACTGGAAATACAAAAATGACTGGAAATACAAAACTGACTGGGAATACAAAACTGGCTGGGAATACAAAACTAACTGGGGATACAATACTGACTGGAAATACAAAACTGACTGGGAATACAATACTGACTGGGAATACAATACTGACTGGGAATACAATACTGACTGGGAATACAATACTGACTGGGAATACAATACTGACTGGGAATACAATACTGAGTAGGAAAACACAACTGACTGGGAATACAATACTGAGTAGGAATACACAACTGATTGGGAATACACAACTGACTAGGAACAGATGAAGGTTGCTAATGTTTCCTCATTTTTTAGGTATTTTTTAATCTCATTGTTAGCCCAATATGTGGTTGGAAGCCAGCTTAGAGATGAAGTGAAAAGTCCATCTCTATTCCATACCTGACGTCTCTTGTATACCTTACCTTCCCACTCTCATTGCGAATTTCCATCCTAACTTCTTGACCCACTGCACAGAAATTTTAGGGTACATTACAAGAGAATGCAATGATGTGTGAAAAACTTACTGTGCAACTTCTGTCACTGCATGTAACTATCTCGTCCTGAATTTTCTGTTGCAACAAATCAATTTCATGATTCTTCTCCAACACAACATTCTGAAAGCAATACAACACTATGTCAATGAAAGCAAATTTAACATGCACATTGTCATGGATTTTTTCTATCTTGCCCTTATGTATATTTTATATACAGTATTCAGAAACATGACAAAAGGCTAACAGACTGGAAAAAGAAACTGTTGGCAACACTCTATCATAATGCATGAAGTCAATGACAATACAGACAGGTGTAGCAGTAAAAAAATCAATCTCATTTTCCAGTTTCAAATGAGATATACAAGAGTCACAGGCTATTTAAACCGTACAAACTTCCAGCAGGGACTCCCATGTAGACACCATTCTTGTTCATATAAACCACTCAAATACACAGAATTGTGCATAATTTATACCTGTAGTTTACCTTCCACCGGTCTCCCTGGTCTAGGTGTTACACAACTTTCTCCGTAATCCCGTACACTCTCATGAGTAACGCGAAGTGCGTGAGAATCAGTAGCGGTTCTCGTCGCATCAGTAACTTACGGGGTATGTGAACCGGTCGCTCAGAAAGCAATGGCAAACTACTGAGCGTAATCTTGCCAAGAAATCAACAATCAGCTGAAAGATGCTGATGTTGACAGCGATGTCCTGTAAAAAGGATTTGCGAAAAAAAAACAAGAAAAAAAAAAAAAAAAAAAGTTAACTTCCTCCTATTACATAATCGTTATGTGATAAGAGGCAACTAAGGCGGGTTAACTCGAGACTGGCTGCCTAATTCTGTAGAAAACATAGCTGCAAAACACAACCAATCATGAACAAGTCTAAAAAGGCTTGAGTTGGCTGAAGGCAGAAGAAGAATTTGCCCCTAACCACTGATTCGGCAAACCCATGTACCAGTACTGTCCTAACAAAGATGCTGGGAAGTTATGAACAGACTATTCATCTTTGACAGCTATATCAACCGTGACATCCATAATATATGTTGATTTGCAGCTTTATAACATATACTGTACCTGTAATATGTTCACAGTTTCCTTGAGGTCACAGACTTGACCTTCCAGTGTTGTTTCCTTATCAGCAAACACAGCAACAAGTTTTTCCAGGTGATCCTATTAAATAGAAAAATAAACAGAGATTATCACATTTTTTTGTGTGGTAACACAGAAGCTACAAACAAGAGTTTGCACACCACGGTTCATCTATTCAGTTCATATCTAACTCTATAGTGTGCATATGATTAGATGCAGTGAAGTACGTCAGGCAACACATAGTGCATCATACTGTTTATTTCTTCTATGTTTAAATTCACTACGGGAATATATTATTTTGAATCTTTTCTTTTAAAATGTAAATCATGTATTTCAAGGAAATAATTGTTTTTATGATTAGTAGTTTGCCAATGCTTTCTGAATGACTAATGCCCATACTATCAAAATTAATGTAAACAATATGAAATGACACAAAGTAGTGCAGCTTTACATAACAGATTTACGACACATACGGGACGTTGTGACGATTAGCCTTCATCAGCAAACAAACACATTCAAAAACACAACATATAGTCAAGGAGATCTCCTGTGACTACATCAATCGCTGCAACATCCTGCATGTGTCGTAAATCTGTTATGTAAAGATGCACTGCTTTGTGTCATTTTATATTGTTTACATTTTCACAGCTTTTAAACCGCAGTTCCACCCAATTTTATTCATCAAAATTAATGAAAGGCATGTCAGGGAATTGTGAAGTGTGTTTGCTGTCCCAATGCCACAGTGCTATAGACAAAGATAAACAAACTGATGTAGACAAAGATAAACAAACTGATGTAGACAAAGATAAACAAAAAGATGTAGACAAAGATAAACAAACTGATGTAGACAAAGATAAACAAAAAGATGTAGACAAAGATAAACAAACTGATGTAGACAAAGATAAACAAACTGATGTAGACAAAGATAAACAAACTGATGTAGACAAAGATAAACAAACTGATGTAGACAAAGATAAACAAACTGATGTAGACAAAGATAAACAAACTGATGTAGACAAAGATAAACAAACTGATGTAGACAAAGATAAACAAACTGATGTAGACAAAGATAAACAAACTGATGTAGACAAAGATAAACAAACTGATGTAGACAAGATAAACAAAAAGATGTAGACAAAGATAAACAAACTGATGTAGACAAAGATAAACAAAATGATGTAGACAAAGATAAACAAACTGATGTAGACAAAGATAAACAAAAAGATGTAGACAAAGATAAACAAACTGATGTAGACAAAGATAAACAAACTGATGTAGACAAAGATAAACAAACTGATGTAGACAAAGATAAACAAACTGATGTAGACAAAGATAAACAAACTGATGTAGACAAAGATAAACAAACTGATGTAGACAAAGATAAACAAAAAGATGTAGACAAAGATAAACAAACTGATGTAGACAAAGATAAACAAACTGATGTAGACAAAGATAAACAAACTGATGTAGACAAAGATAAACAAACTGATGTAGACAAAGATAAACAAACTGATGTAGACAAAGATAAACAAACTGATGTAGACAAAGATAAACAAAAAGATGTAGACAAAGATAAACAAACTGATGTAGACAAAGATAAACAAAAAGATGTAGACAAAGATAAACAAACTGATGTAGACAAAGATAAACAAACTGATGTAGACAAAGATAAACAAACTGATGTAGACAAAGATAAACAAACTGATGTAGACAAAGATAAACAAACTGATGTAGACAAAGATAAACAAACTGATGTAGACAAAGATAAACAAACTGATGTAGACAAAGATAAACAAACTGATGTAGACAAAGATAAACAAACTGATGTAGACAAAGATAAATCAAAAGATGTAGACAAAGATAAACAAAAGATGTAGACAAAGATAAACAAAATGATGTAGGCAAAGATAAACAAACTGATGTAGACAAAGATAAACAAAAAGATGTAGACAAAGATAAACAAACTGATGTAGACAAAGATAAACAAAAAGATGTAGACAAAGATAAACAAACTGATGTAGACAAAGATAAACAAAAAGATGTAGACAAAGATAAACAAACTGATGTAGACAAAGATAAACAAACTGATGTAGACAAAGATAAACAAACTGATGTAGACAAAGATAAACAAACTGATGTAGACAAAGATAAACAAAAAGATGTAGACAAAGATAAACAAACTGATGTAGACAAAGATAAACAAACTGATGTAGACAAAGATAAACAAAAAGATGTAGACAAAGATAAAGAAACTGATGTAGACAAAGATAAACAAAAAGATGTAGACAAAGATAAACAAACTGATGTAGACAAAGATAAACAAACTGATGTAGACAAAGATAAACAAACTGATGTAGACAAAGATAAACAAACTGATGTAGACAAAGATAAACAAACTGATGTAGACAAAGATAAACAAACTGATGTAGACAAAGATAAACAAAAAGATGTAGAAAAAGATAAAGAAAACTATATACATTAAACAAACTTATCGTACTATTTTAGACTTGGTCTCCTCTCTCTCAATGTTTCTAGAAGATTCTAGCTCTACAATCTGAAGTTCTAGAGCTGCAATTTTGGCTTTCATCTTTGTGTCACTTTCCACAGTCATAGACTTCTGCTTGCTCAGCTCATCTGTGCTTTCCAATACTAAAGATTTCTGTTTCTGTAACTCATTCTCTAGGTCTTCCAGCTGAAAATACAAATATACATCATCACATGAATAAATCATTTATTTATTGCTTCTATTTAAAGTTAGTTGCATATCCTTTACAGGACGTCGCAGTCAACGCCACCATTTTTTGGCTGTTTGTGATTTCTTGGCCAGTTTATGTTCATTAGTTTGCCATTGCTTTCTGAATGACCGGCTCTCACACCATTTGAAACCAATGAAGGGAGTCTACTTCCAAATCGCCCGCAGTTGTGTTTCGAACAAGGTATGCGAGATTACAAATTGTGTCCGTAATCCCTTCGCTGACAGGGTTACGAGTGCAATTTGTAATCCTGCATACAGCATTCAAAACACAGCTGCGATTTGGAAGCAGATCGCCTTGTGTTTGTATCCAAACCATGGTAAGAGTTTTGGTCGTTTAGAAAGCAATGGCAAACTACTGAATGTAAACTTGCAGAGAAATCTCAAACAGCAAAAAAATGCTGGGGTTGACTGCGATGTCCTGTAAAGAATATGCAACCAACTTAACTCTTGAAAGTATACGTATAAACTTGATCATTACAAGAATTATCACAGAGAACTACACACAGAACTTGCAGAACATCACATACACAAAAATCCTTCTACACAGGAGCACTGGTAATGAAAAGTGAACAATGGACAAATGCAGAAATAGCAAAATTATACAAGTAAAATAAATAAAGGACCCCTTTACATGCCTTTAGGCATAATTGGGCATATGGTGCTAGACCCATATTTTTGTTATTGACCAATCAGCACTAGGTGGGTGATGTGGTCATTATTATGCTGACCACCTTTACTTCCCAAGGCATTTATGGGCACCGATTTTAGACTGGGTCAAGTTGAAAGCCCAGGTCAATTTTTAACATCCGACCCAATATGGACCTGAATTCATAACAACCAGGATTGCAATGAGCATCAAGTCACCACACTACCATGGCTTCCTATGAATACATACCTTACATAATATTAAATGAAAAACAATATTACACATCTCTTCAGATATGTGAGTTATCATAGTTTGACAAACACTATGGTCGCCATAGACAGGCAACATTTTCTTATGAATATTCTCGGCAGTAAGTCCTATGGCCACCCAAAAACAACGTTATCTTCGGTGATGCAATCTTCAAGCATGGCCAATGTTTTCAACACCACATGGACGTGAAACTTTGTAGTGCATGCGGCCATTATCGTCTGCCGCACATCAACCTAGATGGATATGCCACATAATGACACTTTTATAAACTACCTATAGAGGTCACCATGGCCGAGTGGATACAAGTGCTTGCTCTCAAACTTCCAGTGGGCTGCTGCTGAAGTAGCAGGTTCAAACCCTAGACTGGTCAGTTGGACTAAAATGTTGACTTCTCGTCCTTGAATTGAGGGCGTAAATTACAAGTACCTCAGAAGTCGGAATGGGTTTGCCTGATGGCGAGGGATACTGATAATAAGGAAAACTAATCCACATGCAAAAATCAGTCCAGTGAACTGGAAGTAGCAGCACAGGAATGTTCGAGTTAAAAGCGAGTGAAAGCAACAACTACAAACACTATCAATAACTATTTTGCAACTGTCAAACATCATTTTGTCTGACTGACTACCCTTGCATATAAACTACAACAAGAATGTAGAGATTACAATTCAAAAAAGATTGGAATAATGGAAACAAGTACACACAATCTAAGTGGAAAATAGTAAATGGGACATACAAAGGAATACCTGCTTATTAAAGCTTTCCTTCATCTGATCATGTATTTTGTGGCTGGCTGCCAGCCTCTCATTACTTTCCACTACCTGAGCATTCTGATGTGAAACCTGTATAAAGACAAAACTGTTGATTAAATCTATATCTGAGGCATGCTGCAATATCATAGACCAGTGGTTCTCAACCATTTTTGGCCCATGCACCCCTTCACCCTATGTTCAGAATGTCATTCCTCCCCCCCCCCCCCCACCCTTTTCATATTTCCTCCCTATAAATCCCCCCCCCCTACACAGTATACATAAAAATGGAAGCTAAATTTAATAACACATAATACAAGTCTAGACGTCTACATAAAACATGATTTGCGGGTCTACTTACATTATAAAACAAATTTCAGAAGGGCGAGAAGTACAGAACTGTAAAGTATGGAGGGGAAAACAATATCAAGTAATCGGTTCTTGTATTAATGCGATCTTGAAACAATCTTAATTCCCCCTGGAAACCCTAAAATTCCACACTGGTTGAGAACCACTGTCATAGACGGTTGCTTGCTGGTTGTGAATTCTTTAGAAGAGTTTTAACTCTTAAGTCTGAAGCACTGACATTCAGGTCATCTGTGCTCTGAAATAGGCTTGCATCTACCGAATTCAATTAGGTGTTGATACAAAATATCATCTCCCTGGGGCTATGTTGCTGAGCTCTCAATCTTCTCTCCAAGCTCAGTGAGCCATACAAGACCAGTACCAGAACTTCACACAATATTTTACAAGCTTTTCCAGTCTCAGTTTTCTTCTTAAGTGAGTGAAAAATGGTCCAAGACTCACAACCGTATGTTGCTATAGTAAAGATGAATGCTCTAAAAGATTTAACTTTCACTTGTGTGCTGATGTTCTACTATAGGTTGTTAAATAATCTGTAAGCTCTGCATTTCTATAGCCAGTCTATGTCTGATTTATGTTGGACAGCCCTCCCCCTCCACCACTGTTGCTGACTATGTAGTCAAGATGTTCAGAGTTCAGCATCTTCTACCTTTAGTTTATTGAACAATGGTAATTTCCACATTGTTAAGTCCCATATGGAGACTGAATATTACTACTTGGTGGGCAGCCCTGTAAGATGCACTCAGGAGTCTGCACCGTGTTCCAGCCACAAGCAGCAGAGCTCCAGAGATTCCACCTTGTAAAGGAGTCCACAGTGCTTTGTCCTGTGTTGGGAGATCCCTTCAGCCTCTGCAAATTCATCTGCACCTTCACTTTCTGTATACTTTAACGACTACTTCTGATCTCTTGACTTCTATGAAAACCCTTCTAATGTTTCTATATCTGCACATTGGCCATTCCCTTCCATCCGTACATCAGTCCTTCAAAAGCAGTGGCCATTCCCTTCCATCCGTACATCAGTCCTTCAAATGCAGTGGCCATTCCCTTCCATCCGTACATCAGTCCTTCAAATGCAGCGGCCATTCCCTTCCATCCGTACATCAGTCCTTCAAATACAGCGGCCATTCCAAAGTATCTTAGCCCACTGTTCTCATGAGGAGCTGGTTATGATAGCTTCTAACTGGACCTCAAAGATGGAAGTTACGAGCATGGACAGACTTCACTCCTAGGTCATGTAGTTGGGCTAGCATCAGTCCCTGACTATATCGGTCCTGTCCTTGCTCCTTCCTGTTTCTATTGATAATATCCTGTTCAACATTCTTGGTTATGATATACCCAAAGACGTTGGCACAATGTGGGGTATCGGGTTTGGTGAGCATTACCCAACCATCGGCGCTAACAGACAGCAGGTAGTACTATCTACCGTCACACGGTAGCTCAGTCATATCTGACTAAGACCTATTTTGGTGTCAGGTCTTAGTCATATATGACTGAGCTACTGTATGACAGTAGAGGGTACCACCTGCTTTCTGTTAGCACTGATGCTTGGGCAACGCTCACCAAACTTGACACCCTACATTATGCCAATGGCTTTGGGCGGAGGTGAGCAATTGGAAGGGTACAAGCCTTACCCTAGTGCGAGGAAATACAACCTAACGACTTAATGTCATGGCAGACCAGGCCCTAAGCCTTGGTCGACAACTGTTCTAGGATTAAAGCTCCGACAGGCAGACAGTTAGAGCATTACTTTGCTGATCCGGCAGCTTCTCCAGTTTGTCTTGTTCCAGACATATTGGTGTTACCTTTTCTCTGGAGTAAACTAGGCAGGCTGAGAAGGGCTTTGTACTATGGAAAGTTATAACTCCATTTTACAAACAACCGTATATCAAAATGGCAAGGTACCAGTCTATATATATATACATATATATATATATATATATATATATATATATATATATATATATATATATATATATATATATATATATATTAGGGCTTCAAACGATTAATTTAAATTTAATAGTTAACTTTTGAAAAAAAATTAACGATTAATTAATAGTTAATTTCGATTAAAGCAAAACATTTATAGTTACACAACTCACATTATAGTCGTATTTGTCAAAAATCAAAATAACACTGGATTGTCTTGTTCATATGTCATCTAATAACCAACTATGCAAACAGACGAGTATGTTGACAGTATTTGGTTCAAGTGACGAGCGCGTCTTATTAACAATATAACCAGCAGAGCTGAACAATCGTTCACATGGAACTGAGGTAGCCGGTATGCACAGAATGGTCTTTGCAAGGAATGCCAATTTTGGATATCGATGTTCATTAAGTTTCCACCATTGTAGAGGGTCAACCGGTTCAGCAACTTTCTTCTCCATTTTATAACGTAGCAATTCATCAGAAGAGCTGTCGACATGATCTTCCGTGTCTGAGTCAGACTCCATTAGCTTAATACGCTTTTCATTTGGTTCACATATAGTTTCATTGTCAATGTCAGTATCATTCGTTGCAGCAGTCTCCATCTGCTCATCATGAACATCAGCTGCTATTTGTTGTTCAATACGTGACCAAGTTCGTTCTTTTGCATCTTTTGACAAACACTTCAGGTATTTGTAGCGTGGATCAAGTGCTGTTGCAATCTGTAGTATTTCAATACTTGTCATATTAGCTACACGTTCACTGAAGTCATTAATACATGCTGCCTTAAATTTAGCTATGTAGCCCGGATCATCATCGTGTACAGTCATATGCTTTGTCAACGATGATAGCAGTGGCAATACACAGCTACATGAAACATAATCTTGACCGCCAAGCAGGACCTGGTCTGGCAGAATAAGTCCAAATTTTTGACATATTTCAAAATCTTACAATCCGAATCTGACAGTTTTGGACCTTTGTATTGCCTCTTTTCATCTGACATGTAGACTGCTAATGCTTCTCTGGCCTGTAGAAGACTCTGTAGCATAATAAAAATACTGTTCCATCTTGTTGGTACATCTTGCTGCAGCTTACACAATGGTGACTCAGTACAATTTTGCAACTCGGTTGTGTTTGCAGCACTATGTTTAAAATGTCCGACAATTTTTCGACATTTCCCAAACAATGTTTCGGTATCAGCGGCTTTAAATCCATGTAATATGCTCAGTTGTAAGCTATGAGCCAAACAAGGAATATGTGCAAAACCGGTTTTATCAACAGCTGAAACCATATTTCTTGCATTGTCAGTAACTAGAGCCTGAATTCTGTTCGTTATATCCCAGTCTATTGCAAACTGTTTATATAACTCGGCAACACTGTCAGAATAATGACGTTCAACAACATTCACGCATTCAAGAACAACATTTTTCAATTTCCAGTCATCGGCAATCCAATGGCCAGTAATTCCACAATAGCTTTCGTTACCTAGAGATGTCCAAAAATCAGATGTTAACGCAATTCCCTTTGCGTTTTTCACAGATTCTTTAACATTTTGAATCTTGCTGAGCAGTCAACAGTTTGTCAATAGTGCGGTGGGAAGGTAGCTTATATTCAGCATTTTGCAATGCTGTGCATAATACTTGTTGAAGGCCGTCGTCATCTACTATTGATATTGGTCTGCCACTACTAGCAATCCAGTTTGCAAGTGATACTTGAATATCATGTTGTAATGCAGCACTCACTGGACGATCAGACGAACGACAAAAGTGACTCAAAGTAGCCTGCTTCGAAGTAGGTGACGATGCTGCAATAGACCGTCTCAGCTGAAGTTTCTGATACTGTAGTGGATGTTTGTTTTGAAGGTGGTAAGTAAGCGAGGTGTTAGAATAGAACCATGGTACTCAAACGATTTATCACAATGAACGCAATAAACCTGTTCAGAATTTTCAATATTTTCATCAGTCAATACTTTTAAACCAAAATATATATAGTGTCTACAGTTATTATTGTTATTTTATATAATGCACTTTTTAAAAATCTGTTTATCAATGGGGTTTTTTAGCCATTATATTGATGTTTATCACTCCACCCTCTTTATAAGGATGTGCTAGGAAGTAAGTCACACCTAGTTATGCACCTCAAACATCAGTGTGTTTGACTTCGGCATGCATGTGTGTAAGGTCTGCTTCCTATAGGCAGATTCCACACAAGATAACAGACTCTAACTACCAGTGGGTAGGTTTTCATTTGTAGCAATTAGGCAATGGCCCATTAATTACGTTTTCCAATCGATGTGGTATTTTAAACAAGCACGTGTGCAAGGAACCTACTGTTTTTTTTTCCTTATCCAAGAAGGCTATGAATATGATCTCACTAAAATAGATTGGGTGGAGTGGGGGGGAGGGGCAAAACTCCCTGCCCTGAGCTAAGATCGAACCCTGTACCTTTTGAGGCTGAGATGAACACCAATACCTCACCTCATTACTCCTCCTGACTACCATCATAGACATCTTGCTCTGGACATAGAAACATTTGTGGTAATCAAAGAACAGACAGGTTGGCTTATGCAGCATCTTTTTTAGGCAACTGTCACATGACAAATCTTCAACAGTGCAGGTGATCATTGGTAGACATGATAATTTTTTGCCACACTATGAAAAGAAAAAAAAACTGGAACAAGTTGTGACAACTGCAAAGATTTGTGGAAAGAGAGATAAAATAAGACAACGAGAAAAGATTCTTGACAGCCTTTTGTTATGGCATGGGAAGATGTCAGCACAGGAATTGATACATGTTGTTGGAGATCACAAGATGCGTCAAACTGCTCACTTCTGGCAGCAAGGCCTTCATAATGAAAATAGGAAAAGGCAGTTTCACAGCAGATACTGCCAAGGAGTGTTAAATGCTGACAACTCTGTCAATATAAGATCAAATGGTGATCAGTTTTCTAAAAGTCTTAAACAGAATACCTTGTCTTCCAGAAGTGAAATTGTGTCTCCCAGTTTAGATTTGGCCTCGGTCAGCTCCAGTCTTGTCTCTTTAAGCTTCTCCTCTAATACGTCCCTCTCCGTCTGTAGAGCATTCAACCGGTCATCACCAGTGAGAGAGAAGTCCGAGATTCTTTGTTCCAGAGTTCTCACTCTCTCTTGAAGTTGGTCAATATGGTCAGCCTTTTCTTGAAGCATTTTATTTGTCTGGGTGTTTTCAATGATAAATCAATAAATAGTACAATCTTACACGCACAATACATAAAAATAAATAATACACACCTGCTAACTTGTAAAAGCTTGTATAGTAGTTTTCAAAAAAAAAAAAAAAAAAAATAAAACCACACACACACACACCCACCCACCCACCCACACACACACATATATATATATACTAGCTGACCCGGCCCGGCTTCGCCCAGGCCCTGGCGGGGAGCTATCTATCTGTCTGTCTGTCTGACCCGGCCCGGCTTCGCCCAGCTCCTGGTGGGGAGCATCTCATTTAATTCATATAAGTAGTCATATAAGCTCCTGTTCCCGACTATCTGTCTGTCTGTCTGTCTGACCCGGCCCGGCTTCACCCAGTCCCTGGTGGGGAGCATCTCATTTAATTCATATAAGTAGTCATATAAGCTCCCGTTCCCGACTATCTGTCTGTCTGTCTGACCCGGCCCGGCTTCACCCAGTCCCTGGTGGGGAGCATCTCATTTAATTCATATAAGTAGTCATATAAGCTCCCGTTCCCGACTATCTATCTATCTGTCTGTCTGACCCGGCCCGGCTTCGCCCAGCCCCTGATGGGGAGCATCTCATTTAATTCATATAAGTAGTCATATAAGTTCCCGTTCCCGACTGTCTGTCTGACGACCCGGCTGTCTGTCTGTCTATCTATCTGTCTGTCTATCTATCTATCTATCTATCTATCTATCTGCCTGCCTGCCCGTCCGTCCGTCTCTCCGACCCTCTCTATCGGGTCAGATCTATCTATCTATAGCCAGGGGACTTAACCTAAGATATAGCAATGCTACTAAAAGTTATGTCCCTTTATATAATATTTCTTATGTTAAGTCATGTAATTTAATTATTAAATTTTAGTAAGTAAATAGCTGATTCTACAATAAAAGAAACTATGACAGTTGGTTGCACGGGAATGAAAAGAAGACGTGTAGAAAATGTCATCTCAATCGGATGGACCGTTATCGAACGCATCAAATACATCCCTACCCACATACATACATTGTGTTTTATAGATATAGATTTTATGAAGAAGACACACAAAAATTGGTAGCACAATTTATTACCTGGGGTATTTTGCTGCATCTCATCAGGTGCAAGTTACTTTTTTTTTTTTTTTTTTTTTTAGTAATATGGTAAGTTCATTTTCCAGAAAACTACCAATCAAGATCCACTACCTACAATTTGAAAAGTAAAATTTCCATTGTGCATGTTCAATAATTTCCTCATGTTAATTCACCCACAAGGAGGCTAGTATATTCTAATTGATGAAAGAAATGCACGCAGGTTGCAGTAAAAGACACAATTAGTACATTGATGGCATTTCTGAAGAGTAAAACAAAAACTGCTGCTGCTTAAACATTAAGTCATCATGTTGAAAGTGGTACATACATAGCTAATACATAGAAATCTTACTCCGTACAAACATACAAGAAAAGTATAGACATGCATAGCTTGCATACTCCACAAACTGGTAATGCAGTACATGCAAGATTTATAGGACAAGGCGTAAGGTTTTTTCCCTTCATGAACTTGTTAATGGTATGGTACACACGTTTCTGACTCCGGTGGTTGGTTGGTAAGATTATAGTTTTTTTTTTTTTTAAAGTAAAGGGTTATTTTCAGATGCCTTGAGACTAAGCATCCAATCTCCCTACCCAAGAGACCAGGAGGATGTGTTAAATCATGAGGTACTCATGGTTCTTGGAAAAGTGCCAAGCTCTATGCTGAGATCAAACATTCTGAACCTGAGACGGGCACCATAATGTCTCAGCCACTCCAAACTTGTTTAATACATAACAAATTATAATGTGATTTATTGCAAAGTGAATATTTGCATTGATCAGCAGTCATAAAATACACATAAACAATAAAGATGGACTTAAAAGATATAATCTATTATGCAGCTTGTTTAAGGAGATAGACATGTCAGAAGGTGACAGAAGAAATCAATAACAGTAACAAATGAAAACATAATACAGAAATCCTCAAAAGTAACAAAGAAAAGAAGACAGCACAAAAGTCATAATGGAGAAAACAGTAAAATCATTAAGCCATGAGCATAATAGCTTTAGTAAACTGTTTAGAACAAAAATATGTTACCTTCTTTTTTTGTAGTTCTGAGTTACTGATGTAGCTTTTGTATTCCTCATTAAGTTTTGTTAATTGTGTCTCTGCATGTCTGACCTGCGCCTGCGTCTGAGAGGAACATATTCAACTTAATTACTATGTGTATATTTTCAATGGAGATATATTTCTACATCTGTAAGCTATGCATGTCTATACTTTTCTTGTATGTTACACTTTTCAAGTATGTCTGTATGGTTATAGATTTCTATGTATCATCTATGTATGACACTTTCAAGTATGTTTTGGAGAGAAATGTATTTGTATCATCTATGTATTACTTCCAAGTATGTTTTGGAGAGAAATGTATTTGTATCATCTATGTATGACACTTCCAAGTATGTTTTGGAGAGAAATGTATTTGTATCATCTATGTATGACACTTTCAAGTATGTTTTGGAGAGAAATGTATTTGTATCATCTATGTATGACACTTACAAGTACGTTTTGGAGAGAAATGTATTTGTATCATCTATGTATGGCACTTCAAAGTATGTTTTGGAGAGAGATTTATTTTTATCATCTCTGTATGACACTTTCCAAGTATGTTTATTTGGGGAGAGATTTATTTGTATCATCTCTGTATGACACTTTCCAAGTATGTTTATTTGGGGAGAGATTTATTTTTATCATCTCTGTATGACACTTTTCAAGTATGTTTATTTGGGGAGAGATTTATTTGTATCATCTCTGTATGACACTTTCCAAGTTTGTTTATTTGGGGAGAGATTTATTTGTATCATCTCTGTATGACACTTTCCAAGTATGTTTGTTTGGGGAGAGATTTATTTTTATTATCGATGTATGACACTTTCCAAGAATGTGTATAGAGAGATTCATATGTATCAGCCATGTATGTACACTTTCAAAGAATGTTTACATAGAGAGAGATGTATATATATATATATATATATATATATATATATATATATATATATATATATATATATATATATATATATATATATATATATATATATATATATATATCAAGCATGTATGAAAAAAGGAAAAAGGAAGTCAGTCACAAAAGGAAAATTCCATCTGAATGTTCAAAAATCCCTCTGCAGTTAGAAACTGTAAAGAGTAAAACTATATACAAGAGGCAGACCAAGAGAAATGATGTTTGATTGTCTAAGATGATGGTGTGCAGGAATGTCAGGAATGGAATCTTACCAGAACACCCAAGGGCTGAGATCTGCAGAGAGCCAGGAATGCTACGACCTTGACAAGGCACATTTTTTTTTTTTGCATTCGCTCGTTTTGAACTCAAGCGTAGTCCATACACATGCTACTGCTTCTAGCTCACTGGACTTAACTTTTGTG
Organism: Cepaea nemoralis; assembly: GCA_014155875.1. Taxonomy (NCBI): domain Eukaryota; kingdom Metazoa; phylum Mollusca; class Gastropoda; order Stylommatophora; family Helicidae; genus Cepaea; species Cepaea nemoralis. The sequence goes on from JACEFZ010022777.1 coordinate 17,492, forward strand.
TGTGGATTAGCTTTCCCTGTTACCAGTGTCCCTCGCCATCAAGCAGACCTACTCCCACTTCTGAAGTACTTGTAATGTACATCTCCAAATTAAAGATGAGAAGTCAACATTTTAGTCCAACTGACCAATGTAGGTGTTGAACCCGCTACCTCAGCAGCAGTGCACCAGAAGTGTAATAGCAAGCACTCTTATCCATTCAGGCATGATGAACTCCGCAAGGCACATGATTGTGAAACCTCATATGATTGCTTCTTGAGAACATTTCAAAATAAGAAAACCGACATACCACAAAATATTTAAACATCCGCGGATTTCAGTTTACTCACACTGGAATACTCATGAGTGTCACAGAATTCATGAATTGTGCTCACGGACTCCTTGTTTCATCCATGACAGAAGGCTGCAACACTTATTTGCTCCCGTGTGTTGCCGGGGCCCATAAGGGAAGCAAAGAATAGCAACACTGTAGCCTACCACGCATGTCGTAAGAGGCGACTAAGGAGGCTTGATGGTTCCGTCGCCCTGCTACTGAGTGAGTGCGTGGCGCGACACTGTGAGCTGTGAGTTTCGTGTGAAATGCTTTTGAATCTGCCCGAGGTTTTTTGGAATGTGACTGCATGTTTGGAGCGATGGCAGCTGGCTATGTCCCAGAGTTGACCGGTTTTTGCCGTATGCAGAAATGCGTGGCTGCTGGGCTTCTGGTTGACTGCCACTGCCATCGACGATGAACTGTATTTTTGTGGACTGTGTGGGTGAACATCTAGGAAACATCCAGATGGGAAAATGACTGCCGATTCCATCAGAGATGAACTGGATGTTTCGTGGGGGACTATTGTGTTGACATTCTGGCGGCGGCATTATGCACAGTGCATCTGTGCGGGCTGTTGTTTGTCGAGACTCCTGTCTTTTCCACTGTTCACATTGGGCAGTGGGGAGCGTTTTATGTGATATTCACTGCCACAGGAACGGAGAATAATGGGGACGACCCGTTGCTGTGAAGTTGGAACCGTGACTAACTAACTAACTAACTAACTTATTGATCCATGTGCAATCAACATGGCATTTACCAAAACTCAAACTCTAAGGAAGACGAAGAATGAAGAGGAAAAGAAAAACAAAATACTTAGAATACTGTGGATAAAGAAGATGGTAAACACTGGTATTCTACAAGGTCTGAACATCAAAGAAAACCAGCTCATAAATAGTGTCATGTTTAGAAGACTGAAATTGTTTGACATTTAAATGTTCCAAGGGTTAGGAAAGTACATTGATGGGAGACATGGTTTCTGGAAAAGAAAAAGCAGGGGTTGGACCAGCACAAAGATGGGCACAGGACATTGAAGATACCCTGAGCATAAAAATGCATGAAGCAGGGTACTAGCAAGGGGCTAAGAATCTCTAGGGGATTCCAGGATGCTCTCTCTCTCTCTCTCTCTCTCTCTCTCTCTCTCTCTCTCTCTCTCTCTCTCTCTCTCTGTTTTATCACATTATGTTTGAATTAGAGTCTCGGCTTACCTCTTCCACTTCCTTTTTACTCTCTTCTAATTTCTTCTCAAAGGCAGCTCTGTCTTTACTTAGTGAGGTCACCAGTTCTGCTCTCTCCCTGTTTTCTTCTTTCAGCTTTTGGCTGTGATCAAACAAAATGTGTTTAATGTTCACTAAACAGTTTAACAGATGACGTAAACCAAAATGACAATAATGTTCTCTGTGCCAGTTGTAACTCAGTGGTTCAGCCAGTGGTAACTCAGTGGTTCAGCCAGTGGTAACTCAGTGGTTCAGCCAGTGGTAACTCAGTGGTTCACCCAGTGGTAACTCAGTGGTTCACCCAGTGGTAACTCAGTGGTTCACCCAGTGGTAACTCAGTGGTTCACCCAGTGGTAACTCAGTGGTTCACCCAGTGGTTCAGCCAGTGGTAACTCAATGGTTCAGACAGTGGTAACTCAGTGGTTCACCCAGTGGTAACTCAGTGGTTCACCCAGTGGTAACTCAGTGGTTCACCCAGTGGTTCAGCCAGTGGTAACTCAATGGTTCAGACAGTGGTAACTCAGTGGTTCACCCAGTGGTAACTCAGTGGTTCACCCAGTGGTAACTCAGTGGTTCACCCAGTGGTTCACCCAGTGGTAACTCAATGGTTCAGACAGTGGTAACTCAGTGGTTCACCCAGTGGTTCAGCCAGTGGTAACTCAATGGTTCAGACAGTGGTAACTCAGTGGTTCACCCAGTGGTAACTCAGTGGTTCACCCAGTGGTAACTCAGTGGTTCACCCAGTGGTAACTCAGTGGTTCACCCAGTGGTAACTCAGTGGTTCACCCAGTGGTTCAGCCAGTGGTAACTCAATGGTTCAGACAGTGGTAACTCAGTGGTCCAGACAGTAATAACTAAATGGTTCAGCCATTTGTAACTCAGTGGTTCAGCAAGTGGTAACTTAGGAAAAATAGAGAGCATACTTCACACATAAACACTTTTTCCATACAAGAAGATTATAAAGTTAGTTGCATGTCTCTTTAGAGGACATCACAATCAACCTCAGCATTTGTAATATTCTAGGCAAGTTTACGTTTAATAGTTTGCCATTGAATTTTAAGCAGTCGACACTCATACTATTATGAAAATCAATACCAAGAGGTCTGCTTCTAAATCACCTGCCACTGGCTTCACATTATACTTTACATAAAAACATATTTTCACACAAAAGACATTACATTTCACACAAATGTATATCTTTACTATTTAAAAAATTGTAGAGTACATGTCACATAAAAAATATTTCTACACAAAGAGAGAGAGAGAGAGATTATCACTATGATTGATTGATTGATCTAGGAACCGACATCACAGCATTCGGGACATTCCCATAAGCGCTCCGTCCCCATCCTCAGCAACCAGTGAAGAGTTCCAACACTAATAGTTAGATTATCACTATTTGTTACCTTATCCTTTGGCCTGTGAATCGTAGAATTTCATCCCCATAATGGTCTTCCAAAATGTCTGACTATCATAAGCCAGATGTCCTGCCTATGTTATTGCAATCTTATCATTATTCTATTTACATTGTGGTCTTCTCTACTCCTCCATAATTATCTTTTCTAGACCGTCATGGCTTGTTACATGTACTTCATTTTCCTCATCTCTGTTTGTTCTAATAACCAATCATCTTTAATATTTAGTTCTTGTTTGTTCTCCTTTTCATTTAATTAATATTTATTACTCTTCTGTAAAATTTATATTCAAAGGCAGACATGAACTTTCCCACATACTTCAAGCAAAACAGCAGAAAGGTCATATTCTATGTCTGGTTAATGAAATGTCAGCAAGACCGTATGGATAAGAACGCTCGTTCTTAAACATCCGGTGTGCTGATGCCGGGGCAGTGGGTTCAACCCCTACATTGGTCAGTTGGACTAAAATGTTAACTTCTCATTTTTTACTTGAGGATGTAAATTACAAGTACCTCAGAAGACGGAGTGGGTTTCAACTGATAGCGAGGGACACTGGTAATAGGGAAAGCTAATCCACACACAAACATCAGTCCAGTGTGCTAGAAGTGGTAGCAGATGTATGGACTACTGCTTGAGTTTAAAGCGAGCACATGCAACACAAAACATGTCTGGGCAACTCACACTGTTGACTTCAGTGTGCTCACTTTCTGCTGAAGAGCTCTTCCTTCATCAGTTAGCCTCGCCACCAAAGCTTCTGCTGCACTGCACTGTTCAGTCTTTGACTTCAGCTGAGCCTGGCAGGCTGTCAGAGCATCTTCTGTGCCCAAAAGCTGTTGATAAGACCAGTTATAATCAGTTTCCTAGCAATGTGCTAGTACATGAACACACTCTTAGTAAAATAATACACTCAAGAGAAGATGCTAAAATATATATGTATTTGTGTGCATGCATATTTACTTCTGTCCATCTGTGCACATATGTATGCATATATACAGAGATAAGAGCACTAGGTCATCATCATATTGGGCTGAGCAGAGTGAGTAGAGAGTGGTGTTACAGGCTGGCAGAATTGGAAGTCCAACACTTTATAGATGAAAATTCTGGCAAAAACATATATCGATGGTTCTGTGCATGGTGGAAAGAAATCTGGTTGGGGATTCTCAGGCAGATTCAGAGAAAAGGTCATTGGTGAGCAGAATGGAGTGCAGAAGTCTACAACCTAAAGTGTGAAGATGGAGATGGCTGCAATCACTGCAGATATAAGGTGGGTGGCTATTGGGTACTCAAGTCACAGAGCAATCAAACGTCTGATTCTCAGTTCATATTAAAAATGGACAGATGTGGCATGAGTGGGTACCAAGCAGAGACACCTCTTTCACAAATGCTTACATGGCTCTTCTGCTCAGCTCATGCTGGAGGATGAGGCAATGAGCTAGTGTATCTGCTGGCTTGAAGAGTGCCACATATAGGGGGGACACTCAAGATGGATAAGGGAGACATTCTGAAGGCTATAACTGGCTGCTAGTTGAGGACACAATAACAGACAAAGAAACATATTGAAGTATGTGTAAATGTGGGACAAATCCAATATGTTAACAACCTGTGTGTTACTGGAATGATCAGCATCTATGTCTAACAGCATTAACAACAATAATGCTCAACTCTTCGACCAGCTACATTTATGATTTCAATCATCTTAAGCTCAAAGATTCAGATATCTAGGGTCATGGGTAACATCGAATTGAAGATGCATCACAGAAATAAAGAACAGAATAAGATAAGCACAAACTGTATTTTATCAAATGAAGAAATCTTATGCAATAAAACATTGTTAATGGAAGTTAGAAAAACATTTTGGAATGTTACACAGAACCAGCTCTAACATATGGCTGTGAGTGCTGGACAATTAGTCAACAAGCAACAAATAAAAACCTGCACAAGCTTCAGTGTTATGGTTTTATAGAAGAATGCTGAAAATTCCTTGGACAGCCAAAATGAGAAATCTAAACATTTTGAAAGAGGCTAAGACAAGTTATCACAAACATCAGAAAGAGGCAGTAATTTTTTGGGGCCACATTATGAGACGACAAAAACTAGAACATATTGTGACAACTGGAATGATCTGTGGAAAGAGAGACAGAGGAACACAGCAAGAGAAAACTCTTGAGAGTCTTGTGTCATGGCGTGGAAGGGTGTCAGCACATAAACTGCTACTTGCTGTTGGAGATCACAAGATGTGGAGAAGCATGATCACCCACGCCAGTCAGCAAGGCACATGATGATGATGTCAGCTCAATATTATTACATACACATTATTCTTTAGTAACAATTGTAAACTGTCATGCAAGTCATAAGAGGCAACCAAGGAGAGTTGGCGCGAGACTGGCTACCCCATCCAGTAGAAAACTTAACTGCAAAATCCAACCAATCATGATTAAGTCTACTAAGGGCGTGATCTGAGCTGGTTGAGGACCTATACTCCATTGGGAGCTGGTTGAGGACCTATACTCCATTGGGAGCTGGTTGAGGACCTATACTCCATTGGGAGCTGGTTGAGGACCTATACTCCATTGGGAGCTGGTTGAGGACCTATACTCCATTGGCAGCTGAAAGGCAGAATAAGAATAATTATTTACAGTGTTCAGACCAAAATTTGTGGCTTAGGAAATAGTGGAACTGCATTACACAATTCCTCGACATCCTGAGTCGCAGGTTTGGAATTAGCCATGGATGGTTTGCAAGCTGATCGCTTTCCACTGATTTTGATGGTATCAGGCATTGGTCATCCAAAAAGCAATGGCAAACTACTGAACATAGAATTGCCAAGTAAATCAGTCAATAAATGCTGGTGTTGATTGCTATATCCGGTATGGGATATGCAACTAACTTTTTTTTAACAGTGTTAAGGAAAGTAGAATAGAATGACTTTCTGTTCTAAAAATGTAAAATGAAACTGATTCTTACCTTTGTGAGTTTCAGTTTTTCATCCTGGTGACTTTCAATAAATCGATTAAATTCCTCTTCCTTTTCCTGCAGTTTCTTGTTAGCATCTGATCAAATGTAAAAAGACTTATCTCATACTTCATAAAATGTTATCTTTTATCTATTCATATTATTTTTTCAACATGTTGTACAAATTTAATCTCTTACATATATTCTGCAGGTGACACTTGCATTTCAACAATGTATTTAATATTAAAGGATTGGGTGGCTGGAACTGACACATTGTGTGATGCGCCCTATTCTTCAGTAAGTCAATGGGCTTTTGTCTATCCAATGTGAAATATCAATCGCGGCCTGTACATGGTATAGCAACTGCTGGGGCTGTGGCTGGTTGGTCATGAACCCTCTGGAAGACCAAGTATTAATTCTTAAGTCTGATAACTGGCATCCAGGTCATCTGGACCCCAGGAAAGGCTTTATTTAACCGATTCAGAGCCAAACAAAAAGTAGGTGGACTTAACAAAAATGGATGGTGGAAAATGGGAAGTTAGGGGCGAGTCACAGTTTTGACTGAAAAGTTGTTAGTATGGTAGCAGTCATGTTGTATTATATATCAAATTAAAGAGGTTTGCATAAGGTAAACTACTGTATATAAGCCCACAGAAGATACAGGAAGTCGTAGAAGATGATTAATCATCCCTTAACACTTCATGAGTTAAAGGAATGATGGTGTAGATTTGCCTCCCGAGCCAGTATCAAAGTACCATCTGCGTGTGGACAGTTGCAACAATCTCTTTCCCCTCTCCAAGCTCAGAAACCTAAGGGATGTGCAAGACAGGTTTCCTGGAACTTGACATCTGAGGACAGGCATGTGAGAATGTCAACAGGTCATGATTCAACACAACACACACAGCCTTAGGCTGATCAGCCTTAGGCTGATCATGTTTCCTCCCCATGTTTTGGTGATTTCATTGTCAACAGGCTCCAACTCAATGCCCAGTGGGATGACAATTTACACCTGTACCTGAGAAACCCTCCAGGCAAACCCCAATAATAGTATAAATGCCGTAGTGATAGTAGCTTCAGTGATTTTGTTGTGGACTCTATACCTGGAATATTTACCAGCATGAACTTTGAACATTTTTAACATGTCATTCCATTCTAACATTAAACCAACCCTGTTCAACCTCAGAAGAGACATTAAATTAAGGTCCATCTCCAGGCTCAGATTAATAATCCTGTGACTGAGTCAGCCACAATTCAGATATTAATTTGAAAGGGATTGTTGTCCTAAAGAGGGTAACACATCTTTCCTCAATATCTGGAATATTTGCTAGCATGACCTTTGATCAATATTAACATGTCATTCCATTCAATCCTTACCCCTACCCTGTTCAACCTCCAAAGAGAAGTTATATTAGGGACCATCGGCTGGCTTAAATTAATAATCCTTTGACCGAATCAACCATAATTCGGTTTATAATATGAAAGGAATTGTTCAAAGAAGGTAATGAAAATAACACTTTATTCATCAACATTCAGCTTTTTACATACAATTTAATACTATTGTTTTTTTTAAAATCACTTTACCTGGCCAATAATTGTATTACAAAAGTTATAATAAGGATGGTATTTTATTTATTTTGTTTTAAATACCAGAACACTATTCATTTACTTGTTCGTATCAGTCATAACAAAAATATGATTCTAATTTGTTACTGTTCTGCCACCAATATATCTTTACAAAAGTTACCTACCTTCCTCCTGTTGTCTCAGAGTTATATCCAATTTCTCTATGGTTTTACTCTTGTCTTTAACCAGAGCTGCTAATTCTGCAGAGAATTACAGATGAAGCTTACAAATTTATCGGATAAATTCTCTGGCTCATTTCCGCACCAAGCACGTCATCATAGGTTGATCAGTTAAACTTTGTATGATCATAGCACTATCAGTTTCCTTTTCTCTTTCAACCATTGACAGTTGTTACTTTCACGGTCCTAGGTAAAATAAAATGTTTTGCATATCCTTTACAGGACATCGCTGTCAACATCAGCATCTTTCAGCTGTATGTTGATTTCTTGGCAAGATTACGCTCAGTAGTTTGCCATTGCTTTCTGAGCGGCCGGCTCAGTTATCCCGCAAGTCACCAGCGAGGATCGAACCGCTCCCAGCTCTCGCCCCGCTACGAGACTCTATGTGATAAACGGGATTACGGAGAAAGTGTTATAACCCCTCGGCCAGAGAGACCGGCACAATCCTAGGTAGTTATTCATTATTATAAAAATCATATGGGAGGGTTAAGCAAGTGGGAAGATAACATCAAGAGAGATTGACGAACAACAGTCATGACAGAATGTACAATCAAGGTGAGACAGTTTTGGAGATCCATTGCAGGTATTCCTTCATTGTAGAGATGGGCACCCGATTGATTGATTACACTTCATCAATTGAGATGAAGAAACTAACTCGGACGAGTGACACACTATACAAATTGGCTGCTTCCTCATAACTTTGTTCCATTACTACATTACATCATTTTCCAGCCAACATGAAGAAATCACCATAAATATGAAGTACATTGTGAAGGTTGCATGTTTTCTCATGATTTTACCAGATTACATTTACATGAGATTTCAACCATGATAAAGAAACTAGCTCAAATACATAAGTAGAGACTTGTTTTTTTCCTTTTAACATGCCTTAAATCATATAGGATATATGTAGGTCAGCATGACTGAATGGATAAGAACGCATGTTCTTAAACATCAGGTGTGCTGATGCCGAGGTATGGGGTTCAACCCTTACACAGGACAGTTGGACTAAAATGTTGACCTATCGTCCTTGAGTTGGAGACATAAATTACAAGTACCTCTGAAGTCAGAGTAGATTCGCCTGATGGTGAGGGACACCGTTAACTGGGAAAGCTAATCAACATGCAACATTCTGTCCAACACTACTAGAAGTAGTGTGCATGGACTACGCTTGAGTTCAAAGCGAGCAAGCACAAACCAAAAATACTATAGGATAAATGGTGCACGTCCCACATGTTTATAGACCAATCAGCACTCAATGGGTGAGGTGGTCATAATAAGCCTTGATGAGGATTTGAACACATGATCACCAGGCTGGCAGGCAAGCATGCTAGCCACTGCACAACCACAGCTTGCAGCTCAGATATGGGCTAGATTACGCAGGCTAGCCTTACACCTTAGCACAGTGGAGAGTCTGTCTCTGCTATACAATATATAACACACCTAGGATGCAATGTACTTTTACAAGATGGAAAACCTAATCATGGCATAACCAGCTCCTTAACTCATCTTGACATCCCAGAGAAATCTTGGCTCTGATTTGTATAAAGCTAGGTCAAGGCCAGTCATGCAAGCAAATAAAGGACCCTTTTACACTCCTCAGGTGTACAGGGCATACAGTGCTAATCACCAATAAATAGCTTTCCACTGCAGTGAGAAAAGAGTGTTAAAGTGCTATACAGAACATTCTGATTCAGTCGCTTTGTTGGAATCATACATGTGGATTCCATGAAACAAATGTCCAGTCTACAACATGGACACAGATGAGTAAGTTTTATATTTATATTTTCATGTAGTGGTTTCTGTGCTGATGAAAGCTTACTGCCTACTTCTCGTGTTTTTGGTGACTCATTGATTATACAAAACCTATACTGTTATGTGCATATGAGATCTGGACAAAGAGATAAATGCCAGGATGGCTTGGCCAAATGGTATACCCAGGTCAAGATCACAGAGCTGATCTGACTCTGGTGATCAAGTTAGAAGGCAGACTACTACATCACAAACATTTATCAGCATGGCATATGATGATGATGATGATGATGATGATGATGATGATGATGATGATAATCTAGACACTTGGCTGCTGGCCCAGTGGTCATGGGTTTTAATTTACATTGGGATGGATTCTTTTTAAATTGACCTGGGCTGCAAAGTCAACGAATCAAAAATGAGTACCAAGAAATGTGTTGGGGAGTAAAGGTGGCTGTCCACATCACCCATGGAGAGTTGATTGGTCTATAAAACATATGTCTAGCATCATATGCCCTGTGCACCATAAGGCATATAAAAGGGTCCTTTATTTTTTTCTTAAATTATGATGATGATGATGATGATGATGAGGCACTGACAGCCATACCAAATTTTATTTAAATTATGATGATGATGAGGTAATAATAGCTGTGTCATTCAATATCTAAGGATATGTAGCTGGAGAGTTAGAAGAAGATGGCAATTATCACTGTAATAAATGAGAAATGTATGCGGTTAGTTAGGTACAACTACAAATACCTACCACTTATGTTGCTCTCCAGTTTCTTGCACTGCTCTGATTTTTTCTGCAATAGGGACACAAGTTCATCCCTTGAAACTGATTCATCCTGAATTTAAAAGAACAAAATGTTTCAATTAATTTTATGTTTAAAAAAAAGTCAAGGTAAAACCATTCTTTGTAAGACAGACAGTATCTAGTAACTGTTAAAGGATTATTTTATCTTGATCTGTTGTGGATGTGGAGTTACAGAACTTGACTGACCCTACACCAGGTCAGAATATTATCACATGGGGTCTCCTTAATTCATTATCTTGACATCGCAGAGAACTCTTAATTGTATAAATCTAGGTCAATGCCAGAGATATGCAAGTATGTAAAGGACCGTTTCACACACCTGAGGTGTACAGAGCATACAGTGCTAGTTCTAAATGGTTTATAGACCAATCACCACCAGAAGGCTGATGTGGCCAATACCATGCTTGCCACTCTTACTTCCCTAGACATTTCATGATAATCATGGTAGGCTTGGACAACCTGGGGGATCCCACGAGGGCGAGTCAATAAGTATGTCACACAGTTCTAAGGGATGGCAGGTAAATGTAGTTGGTGTTTTCTACAGGTGTCATTAGGTGACAGCAACATCAAACTTTATATTCCCGTTCGTCAGATGGCGCTTGGTGTCTCATGCGCATGCACAGCGCAAAAACAAAATGGTGACTGTACTTACGGAGTGTACAACTAAAGAGCAACGTGCTGTTGTGCATTTTTGGGGAGCAAAAGGACTGCCTGCAAAGGACATTCATAAGGAAATGCTTCCTGTTTATACTGGGGACGAGACATGGGTGCATCACTACCAGCCTGAATCAAAGCATGCTTCAATGCAATGGAAACATCCTTCTTCGCCTTGTGTCCAAAAATTCAAGGTTACGCCATCAGCTGACAGTGTTCTGGGATTTTCAAGGAGTGCTTTTAACCAATTTCAGGAAGAAATGTGACAATGTGAATTCTGAATCATACTGTGAAGTTCTATCGATGCTTCATGATGCAGTTGGAAGAAAACGTCTAGGACTGCTGACTAGAGGAGTGTTGATTCTTCATGACAATGCCAGACCACATACAGCTCGATTAACTCAGGAGAAAGTTAACCAACTAAGGTGGGAAGTTCTGGAACATCCACCTTACAGCCTCGACTTAGCCCCTAGCGATTTCCACCTTTTTGGTCCACTGAAAACCCACCTTGGCAGGAGACATTTCGTGAATGACGCCGAAGTTGAATGTGAAGTGAAAATGTGGTTTAGAAAACAGAGCATGCAGTTCTATGCAGCCGGTTTGGGAGGACTGATAAAACGATGGGATAAGTGCATCAATGTTGGTGGAAATTATGTTGAGAAATAAAGGGACAATGTATGTATAAAAATAAACTGATTTCAAGTTGTTATCATATTTAGTTATTTTTCTACAGCCATTTGTGACTTACTTATTGACTTCCTCTCGTGGTTACTTTTAAATCTCCAGTTCGATGTGAATTTGAACCCATGACCGCCAAGCCAGCAGTGATGCATGCTAAAGAATTGAGTTGAGTTGAGCTAACAACCGACATCACTGCACTCAGGTCATTCCCATACATGCTCCCTCCACTTGTTCAATAGCCAGTGAAGAGTGATACAACTAATTGTTCCCACTGCTATCTGATTAAAAGTTCACCAGGCCTTCCCTCTCAGTTTTGTGATTCTTCCAGAACCCCTGTTGATCCCCACAATCTCATTCTTTCCCCATATGGGTTCTCAATCTGTCCCCCCACTTTCTCCACCTGGTCCCACAGGCCCTCGACCACCTTTCCCTTGTCCATAGGTAATCTACCACCAAGAGGTGTATTCACAAGTCAGTGTACTATCCACAACTTAACTTCCTCTTCTTCTTCTGGCTGTCTTCTCTCAATAGACTCAAGACCCTCAACTATCACCTAATAAACCCTTTGTAGACTTCTTCATAATTATTGAGATTTGCAGCTAAAGTTTTCTACATGATGAGGTTGCCAGTCTCATGTCAACCTTCTTTTATTGCCTTTCAAGACACTCTAACTTCTTTCAAAATAACTCCATCTGTGAACATTGTATACTGTGCACATGTTAAAAAAAAAGTCGCTTAAAAGTCGACAGGGTCGACTTCATTGCACCGGGTATTATCCCATATGGCTCGGCCTCTTTCCACAGCACGGAAAGCGTCGCACAAAGCACGAACTCCGTAGCTTTTAGCGACGACCCACAGGAGTCTCTGAAACATTTAACTCATAAACCGAAGGGTGCGGCCCGGAATCGAACCCACAACCTTCGGAGCATGAGTCAAACGGCTTGACCACTTCGCTACAGAGACTCCGAATGCACATGTTATATATTGGTAAGTATATGCATAGAATCCTGCAGAACTGTACAGGTATTTCTCATTAATGCACAATCTGTTGCATGCAAGCTTATTTTCTATACACAAAATTAGTGCACATTTCAGCCTTTACTACAGTACAAAGATGTGTCTAAGTGGAACATGAATGATACAGGCATCGATATTGCACCTTGGGAGAAAGTTGCCATCTGATCACATTGCATGGAGGGAAATATCAGGAATGGGATAAAGACAACAGAGAAAATGACTGCATATAAGTCAGAGACTGAGTATATCAGACATTAGATAGTGTGTTATGGTGGAAATGACAATGTGTTCATGTGCATACATTCAGTGACTGAACATTTACCTAGTGCAAATTGGTCTGTTTAGTCACATTCGCTACCACCATGGATTGTAGTTATTATGCCTATTTTAAAGCACAATGTAACAAACTATCATCTGTCAGGACGGCAACATGCCAGTGAACCAGCACACATTTTGGTGCACTGCTTGGCACAAAGAGAGTTAATCAACAACTGTAGGCCGACAGGACAAAACGAGCACCATTAGTTCATGAACTTGACATAGAAAACCAATTACAGAAACACTGTCTCCAGCGATACTAGTAGGTGGTGAAATGCCCAAATGTTGAATGCTTCCTGCGCGAGGCAAGCTTGTAACTGAAATACAAAACAGTAAACCATTATTTATTTTTTAAATTATAGAAAATACAAAAGAAACATTTTTAAAGTATAACCGGTTGGTATAATATAATATAATATAGTATAATATAATATAGTATAATATAATATAATATAATATAATATAATATAATATAATATACACAATGCTCTGTGATGAAGGGGATACGGAGGCAATTTGTAATCCCGCATACCACATTCAAAAGACAGCTGCAGGAGATTTGGCAGAAGACAGCTTTCCATTGGTTTTTATCAAATGGTATGAGTGCCAGTCATTCAGAAAGCAATGGCAAACTACTGAACGTAAACTTTGCCAGAAATCACAAACAGTCGAAAAAGATTGGGGTTGACTGCCATGTCCTGTAAAGGATATGCAACTAAGTTTTATATATATATATATATATATATATATATATATATATATATATATATATATATATATATATATATATATATAGATATATATATATATCCATCCATCCATTATGTGCCATGCCGATAAGCGTGGCCGGTCATGTTTTGCCATCTCACTCGATCACCAGAGTCGTGGATTGGCTCTGTGTTTCTGTCTCGACCATGCCACGTGGCCAAGCCATCCAGGTATTTACTTGTCGGTCTTCCCCTTGGTCTCCTCCCTTCGATCTTGCCAGTTGTCATCAAGTTCTCCAAGTCATTTCTTCTCATAACATGCCCAAAAAATGTTGACTGTCTACGTCCAATGTCTCTAATCAGTTTACGATCTTCATTTGTTTCTTGAAGGACTTGTTCATTGTTTTACTGTCTACATTTCCACAGCCATCAGCTGTTTTTCAGCTTGACTGCTCATTGTCCACGCTTCACATCCATACAAAAGTACAGGTTCTATGTAGCACTTCAACAATCTTTTTCTTGTTTCAATTGATATCTTTCTATTGATCAGTATGTTTTTCATCTTGCAAAAGGCTACCCTCACAATGACAATTCTTGTGCGAATCTCTTCAAGGCATCTCCCATCAGATGTTATGACTGTTCTGAGATAGCTGACTGATCCACTTGTTTAAGAATATGCCCATTTACTTGTATATTATGTGTGCGTGTAGAATCAGCGGGGAAAGAAGACCCTGTTGAGCTTGACTCTAGTCCGACTTTGTGAAGACACATGAAGGGTGTAGCTTAGGTGGGAGCGCAAGCGCAATTGAAATACCACTACTTTTATCGTTTCTTTACTTATTCAGTCAGTCTCTCGGTAGAGATTTGTTCGCAGCAGAGGAGCATAATCTCCGGCGGGCCTATTCTCGCTGGTCGCGAGATCCGCACAGTGGAAGTAAGTGAGATTTGCTTGCAAATAGACAGGCAATATCTCCTGCGGTAGCTATGGTGGGCCTATTCCCGCTGGTCGCGGGGACCGTTATAAGTCAGGCGGGGAGTCTGACGTTAGTGCACGCTTTACACAGGTCCGGACACTTGTGTTGACAGATGTGCGCGCCCTCATGGTCCGGGCTCATACAGGGCCCTCACCTGTGGGACATGGCTGAACGCCTCTAAGCCGGGTTCCTTGGGTGTCAGGGTCTGGCCATAACTCGCCACCGGCTCGTGGTGGTGAGGTCTCGGTGGATTGACGCTGAGCCGCCAGCGTCTGCAGCCTACCTTGTGCCAGACGTATTGGTTACCCATTCCTCTGGAATACACAAGACTAGGCCGAGGGAGGGATCATGTCGTTTGGGCATCACATGATCTCTGAAGCTCTGCCCAGACATTGTGATGGAATATTGGCCACATTCCACTCACATACTTTGGTCTGTCAAGACTGCAAGGTGTCTACTATGTGTGCGTGTGTATATATATATATATATATATATATATATATATATATATATATATATATATATATATATATATATATATATATATATATATATATATATATATTGTATATATATATATATTGTATATATATATATATATTTTTTTTTTGTGCATATCCTTTACAGGACATCGCTGTCAACACCAGCATCTTTCAGCTGTATGTTGATCTCTTGGCAAGATTACGCTCAGTAGTTTGCCATTGCTTTCTGAGCGGGCCGGCTCACATACCCCGTAAGTTACCGATGCGATTCGAACCACTGCTGATTCTCACCGTCATCACGTTACCGACGAGAGTATATGAGATTACGGAGAAAAGTCATAACCTCTAAGCCACGAAGCCGAGCGTATATATATATATATATATATATATATATATATATATATATATATATATATATATATATATATATATATATATATATATATATATATATTGTTTACGTCCTTGTATAATGTGTATGCAATGTTATACTATCAGTAGCCTTCTCCAGGCAGTTTGTTACTCTGGCAGCCCAGATAACATACATCTCAGGAACAACATGTCTGTGCTTCCAAGTTCTTCTTTAATTGCTCATTCCTGTTCCATAATTCATTGTCAAACAGAAAACATATTGTATATAACATTTCAATATATGTTATATCAGAGAGTGCACAGAAAGGACTCTCCTTGAATATCAAGAAAACAATGTAACAATGGTGATATCAAAGAAAATGGGGACACCAAAATGTGACATAGAAGTAGAAGGGGAAATTCTCAACCAAGTGGATAATTTTAAATACCTAGGGGCATTTATAACATCAGATGGAAGATGTACAACAGAGATTAAGAGCAGAATAGGGGAGGCAAAAGCCGCATTTCAGATAATGAAGAGTATTTTATGCAATAAGTCGCTGTCAATGAATATAAGAAAGAGAGTGCTGAAATGCTATGTAGAACCAGTTTTGCTGTATGGCAGCGAATCTTGGAATGTAAATGAACAAATTAGGAAGAACTTAGAAGCAACAGACATGTGGTTTTTAAGATGAATGTTGCGAATTCCTTCGACTGCCAGAGTAACTAACAACGATTGCATGAAAGAGGCTAATGAAACTAGAACACTATATACAACAATAAGAAAGAGACAAGCAGCTTTCTTTGGTCATGTGATGAGAAGAGAGACATTGGAGAACATCATGACAACTGGAAAGATAGAGGGGAAGAGAGGCAGAGGCAGACCAAGAGAAATGATGCTGGACGGATTGAGACGGTGGTATGGAGGAATATCATCAGCGGAGTTGATCCAGAACACCAAAGACCAAGATCTGTGGAGAGCCATGAACGCCTACTGCCAACCGGCACGGCACTTGATGATGATGATATGTTTTCTGGCATTAAATAATAGTAACTTACTGCATAAGATACTTTCCATTTTCTGAAATGCAGCTTTTGTTTTGCCTATTCTGTCTTAACGTCTATCATACATCTTCCATCTGATGTTACAATTTCTCCCAAGTATTTTAATATACATATTCAATGTGCCAGACTTAACAGAGTTTAAACTCAGTATTTTCTCCAATTTCACTAACTTGCTTCTTCTCACAATCAATGCACTTTATTTTCTTCAAGTTCTTTATAGAAATTATTCACACTGTATGTCATGTCTTACACTATGTTAGTACATTATATATAATGTGCATTATTTAGCTTTTGCATACATTTCTAGATGATTATCATCATCATGTGTCCTGTCAAATAACACAGGCTTTTTGTTATCTCCACAGTTGTTCGATTCTTACGTGATCTAGATCAGTTCTACTTGACGATATTCCTCCATATCACCTTTTTAATTCTACCCTATAGTATTCTCTCTGTTTCGTCTTCTATTTCTCATCTTTCCGGCCATCAAGAGGTTCTCCAATGCCTTTCCCCACATTACATTACCCAAGTTTGTCTCTTATAGTGGTATATAATGTTCTACTTTTAGTCCAGATGGCAGTGCCATATTTAAGCTCTTCAATGACTAAATTACAACATTGGCACCTTGCCGTCTTGAAAGATAATAATTTTTTACATTGTGCTTCAAAAAAAGGCATAATTACAACCCATGACAGTAGCAAATGTAACTGATCAGACCAATTCACACAGAAAATCTTTGCCAACAATGGATGCATGTGAACACTTCATTTCCACTATCATGCACCATCTGACGTATCACACACTCAGTGTCTGACCTATCTGCAATCATTTTATCCTTGACTTTGTGCTATGGAGTGGTATAACTCCATCTCTGGCCTTTAGAACAATGTTGCCCCATAGCAGTTTCCTACTATGAGAGCCATCACATTTTGTAGGTCTGGATGCACGGAGGAATGGCTGGCCAGTCTGTCCCTCACTATCGCATACAAGGAGCCTAGACATAGAACCCATGTCCGACTGTGCTTGTGACATTACCAGCACAATTCTATATCCAACTATGCTAGCCGTGCACGCTAAACTGGACTCAAATAGATATGCCTAGCTAAATGAAGTCTGTGCTTCATCATTCAATAATTTTCCCTATCTGAAAGTCTCAGGCTCTGGTACAGGGTTTGTCATAACTGACTAGCACCTGGCCAGTCTTGACAGACAGCAGTTTGTAAAAACAGGTTATACCTCTCCATAGCATAAAGCCTGGACTGAATTGTAGAGACAATGTGATTGACCATGCAGCATGATCCCTTCTCTCGGCCTGCCTAGTTTACTCCAGAGGAAAGGTAACACCAATACGTCTGGAACAATATAAGCTGCAGAAAGCTGCCGGATCAGCAAAGCAACATGCTAACTGTCTGCCTGTCAGAGCTTCCATCCTAGACCAGTTGCAGACTAAGGCTTAAGACCTGGTCTGCCCTGCCATGACATTTAGTCTTTAAGTAGCATTTCCTCGCACTAGAATAAGGCTTGTACCCTCCCAATTGTGCCACTCTGCCTGAAGCCTTTGGCACAATGTGAGGTGTTGGGTTTGGTAAGTGCCCCCCAACATTCAGTGCTAACAGAAAGCAGATAGCATCATCTACTGTTATACGGTAGCTCAGTCATATCTGACTAAGACCTGACTAAGTAATAGGTAACTAGTGTATGCCTATTAACCAAACAAAAACACACTTACTAGAATCTCTGTGACCTTTAGATTTCCCAGGAGAATCAGTCAGGACTGGCACAAGGCCACCATCATTCTCAATCTTTTTCTTCAGTTTGGCAAACATGTTGCACTTATGAGTCTACAAGAACAGGGAGACTGACCACCCAGCCTCTATATCACACCATCTGTACCATGAATTAAATGTAAGTAACCCTGGTTACAAGGGGTCTTCACAGTTGCCTAAGAATGGATTGCTATGTAGTCCGTTTGCAATTAAATGTAAGTAATCCTGGTCATAGGAGTGTTCACAGTTGACTAAGAATGGCTTGCTATGTAGTAAGTTTGCAATGGCAGAAGACAGCATAAGCTGCAAAGATTATTCTGTGGAAAGAAAAAATATCAAGATATCAGATATTAAAGGCAACATTTCCAGTACACTATGTTAAAGGTAACATTTCCAGTACACTATGTTAAAGGTAACATTTCCAGTACACTATGTTAAAGGCAAAATTTCCAGTACACTATGGATCATTAGACTTGGAGCTATTATGGCCATGTAAAGACATATAAGAAATCATCATCATCATCATCAGCCTCATCTAATGACTTGTCTTGTGCAGTCTTCCTAAGTTTGTCTCCATCATAAACCAGATGTCCTGTCTCTGTTGCTGTCACATGTAAATTATCTATCATGTCTTGAATACATTCTACATTGTGGTTGCCCTCTTCTAAGTGTCCAATTACACTTCTTCCAGAGTTATCTTTTCCATACATTTATGTCTTTTTACATGTCCAAAATATTTCATTCCCCTAAATTTTATTTGTATTAATAACTAACCTTCTTCAATATTGGTTTCTTGTTGGATAGATCTGTTCTATTTTTTTGACTAATGAATTTTAAATCATCCTCTGTAACACTTATATTCAAAGATGGATATGTGTATTTCATCTGATCTGTTAAATATGCAAGTTTCACTTCTGTATATTGCCAATACACATGTTCTCAATATATCTGACAACTACACAAATAAATTATGCTTTTGCAACTATTCAAATTGTTTTTGTTCCTCACTTTGAACTCAGGCAGTAGTCCATACGCATGCTACAACTTCCAGTTGAACTGGACTGATTTTTGCATGCGGATTAGCTTTTCTTAGCATAAGTGTCTTTCACCATCAGGCAAACCCACTCCGACTTTAGAGGTACTTGTAATTTATGTCCCCAAGTCAAGGACGAGAGGTCAACATTTTAGTCTAACTGTCCAGTGTAGGGGTTGAACCTAATGCCAATCAGTACATTGGGTGTTTAAGAACATGCATTTTTATCCATTTAGCCATGCTTACCGCCTTCCCTACATATAATACAAGGGTAAGTTAATAAGTAAGTCACAAATGGCTGTAGAAAAATAACTAAAGATGATAACAACTTGAAACCAGTTTATTTTTGTACATACATTGTCCCTTTATTTCTCAACATAAATTCCACCAATATTGATGCACTTATTCCATCATTTTATCAGTCCTCACAAACCAGCTGCATAGAACTGGGTGCTTTGTTTTCGTTGACCTACCATCTCCTAGGGATCACCATTATCACTGGTGCTGTTCAACGCCTACACAGTGAGCATCACCAGCGAGCAGATCACTGGACCTGGCAGGACATTGTCGTATGCCGATGATGTTTTAGTGTATCGTCAGGGTAAGGATAGAGAGGAGGTTGCTGTGGAACTACAAACCGAACTCAATCGCATAAGTACTTGGTGTGAAGAAGCTGGGGCAATGGTCAACCCAACAAAGGCAACAGTTACATGGTTCTCTATGAATAATCATATTGTCAACACTAAAACACCAACTGTTAATCTGTGTTCAGAGAATGTGGAAAGAACGCAAGCAATGAATTACCTGGTGATACGTTCTGATGAAAGCCTTGCTTATAATGAGCACATAGACCAGGTGATATCAAAGGCCAAGCGGGGTTTGGCTGCGATGCGGATGATGGCGGTAGCAAACTGTGAGCAGCGACATCTATGTCTTCTATACGAGGGGCTGGTCATGTCTGTTTTTGAGTTTGTGATGGTGATCCTGACTCTCAGCCGTAAGCAGATAGAAAGGATGGAAAGGATGCAGAAGGAAGCTATGCGCATTATTCTTGGATGTACAAGATATACAGCATGCAGGGTGATGTGCTACTTTCTTGATTTTCCAATCATTGAAGACAGACTACAAGTTTGCAGAGCATGTGCCTATCTCAGAGTTAACGCAAACACACAACATCCACTGCATAGTGAAATTAGGAAGTGTGAAGGGCAGCAGGTTAAAAAGAGGAAGGTAGTGGATGGGTCAAGCCGAAGACATTCTTCAACAGGTGTGTTCACTGGAGGACTTAGAACCTGGCAAGGAGTGGGTACAACAAGTGCCAACAGATTTCTGTACATCCTTTTCAGTTTGCATCCAACTAGACAGAAAATGCAGACAAGAAAATTCGGCTGCTGTGGAGGCGAAAGTGCAAGCGTTGATTTTCGAGAATTCGTTAGACAGAGATTGATTGATTTATTGATTTAGGAACCGACATCACAGCATTCGGGACATTCCCATAAGCGCTCTGTCCCCAACCTCAGAAGCCAGCAAAGAGTTCCAACCCCAATAGTACCAGTAGCAATCTGATTATATGTGCATCTCGCCTTTCCTCTAAGCGTCGAGCATCGGTCAGATCCCCTCGTCACTCCACAGTGTTGCATTCTTGCCAGACCATGGTGATCCATCTGCTCATCCGAGGTGTACACGTGCTCCCACAAGGCCGCAACCACGTCTGCCATATCATGCATCAATACTCCACCAAGTTTTGCAGAGCCAGTCAATCTGTCTGCCTGTTCATTCCCCAGCACACCAGCATACCCTGGAGAAAAGATCCAGACGATGCTTGCCACCAGCGACTTCCGAAGCGAAGCAAGCCACTCAGCACGAAGCTTGCCTGTCCTCACCCTACTCAGCATGCTTTCTGAGTCAGTTACAATCACGATGTGTGTGTGTATCGTATTCTCCATCCAGTGGAAAGCTGCACTGACTGCCTCCACCTCCATTCTTAAGCTAGATGTTGTGGTATCATATGTCAGGCTCTCCTGCACCAAACGTCGACCATTAGCTTTTGCCAATTAGTTGCTGAATTTCCACTTCCGTGGCCCCTGCTGGCCACTCCCTGCACTTCCGGCTCAATGTGATTATAACTCTGCACAAGTCTGACTGCTCCGCTGGCACTCTGACGGTGATGCTGTCATTTATACAGATGGGTCAGTCGTCCGACATGTGAGAAGCTCATGGGTCATTACGGTGCAGGCCGGAGGGAGAATTGCGAAGGAGGACTCCAGTGCTTTTGTTGAGACCACAAGTAGCCTAACTATGGAAGTCATGGCAGTAAGTAAAGCAATAACATGGCTCGAGACACAGACATTCACTAGGGCTTGTCTCCTTAGCAAGGATAGAGACAGGGTGGATCAGAAGAGAGTGGTTGCTGTCTCTGGAGTGGTCTCGGCTGACAAAGATTAGTTTCATCTTCATGCCAGGGCATGCGGGAGTACAAGGAAATGAGTGGGCTGACAAGCTTGCAGCTGAGACTACTGTGGAGGCCAGACGTGCCATGGACCAGGCTGACATTCTGAATGCTCTACGAGAAGTAAGACTTTTGCGAGAACCAAGTGATGACTGCGAATCTACAACTATGGTCAGACTGCAAGAACAGAAAATTAAAAGAGTTGTGGCCAAACAAGAACACTACGCAGGAAGCCAAAGAAGATTGATAAACCAACACAGAACTGGTGTTGTGAGCCGCTACACGCAGCAGGAATTGCTGAGGAGGGGATCCGAGCACTTATGGACTGAATGGTTCAATGTGCAATGAGGATGATCTGTCGACTAACTAACTAACTAATCATCTCACAGAACTGTGTGACTTACTTATTGACTCTCCCTCGTAACGTTTTCTACCCAGCTATGCACCACTTTATGGGACAAACATTTGTCAGCATAAACAGGAAACCCACCTTGGCGGGAGACATTTCACGAATGACGCCGAAGTTGAATGTGAAGTGAAAACGTGGTTTAGAAAACAGAGCACGCAGTTATATGCAGCCGGTTTGGGAGGACTGATAAAACGATGGGATAAGTGCATCAATGTTGGTGGAAATTATGTTGAGAAATAAAAGGACAGTGTATTTATAAAAATAAACTGGTTTCAAGTTGTTATCATCTGTACTTATTTTTCTACAGCCAATTGTGACTTACTTATTAACTTACCCTCATATATAACTTTGCAGTATGCACCTGATAAGATACCGTGAAATATGAAATAAATATACTGTGCAACCTAATGTATATGGCTTTATTGTTGAAGAAAGATGTTTTGTAGAGAAGTTTAAAAAATACAAACATAATCCAGGATCAGCACTTCTTTAGCCAGCTCCGTCGTGAAGGGTTTAAGGACGCAGTTTGTAATCCTGCATACCGTGTTCGAAACACAGCAGTGGGCGATTTGGCAGCAGACCGTCTTGCATTGGTTTTGTTTATGAAATGGTAGGGTGCTGATCATTCACAAAGCAATGGCAAACTACTGCACATAAACTTTCCCATGAATCATGAACAGTCAAAAAATGATGGGGTTGACTGCCAAGTCCTGTAAAGGATATGCAACTAACTTTTTTTAGTACCTTTTTATTAGGATTCAGCAGTTTATTGCTTTTTTTTAATACATGGGCTAAGAAAATAATTTAAGACTCAGGTGCCAGGTAAAAATGTCTAGGTGACCGGCTAACCGGTGCCCTGGATTGACTACGCTTGCACTGTAAAGGATAGAATATGAAGTATCATGGCAAATGTAGCCTTTTGCCAGATGGAAAACATATTCACCAATAACAAGCTCTTAACTGCAGTAAGAAAACAAAGTATGAAGTGCTAGATAAAAACTATACTGTTCTATGCATATAAATCGTGGGCAATTAGCAGGCATGCTGACAATCATCTAACGCAGTGGAAATGCATTTTCTGAAAAAAATATAGCGAGTACTCAGGATGAAAAGAAAAACAATTGAAACAGATTTAAAAGTTGAGAGGATCGACTTAATTGCACTGGGTTTTATCCCATATGGCTCAGTCTTTTCCTACAGAGGGCTGCCAAAAGCGTCACACAAAGCATGAACTCCATAGCTCAAGTGACAACCCCCAGGTGTCTCTAAAAAAATGCACTCGTAAACCGAAAGGCATAGCCCGGAATCGAACCCATAACCTTCGAAGTGCGACACAAATGGCTTGACCACTTTGCCACAGAGACTTCCTTGAAAGAATGAAAACCGTTAACTGATTAGAGAAATGAGAAGCAGACAGTCAAGTTGGTTTGGGCACATTATGTGGAGACATAAACTTGAAAACTTAGTGACAACTGACAAAGTTGATAGGAAAAGAGCAAGGGGAAAACAAAGCAACATTTGAATGACTTGGTCATATGGCATAATCAAGACAAGAGCACAGACCTGATCCACGACTCTGACGATTGCGTAGATAGTAACCTGTGACTGCCCACACTTATCAGCAGTGCACATGATGATGATGATGATGATGCTGATGATGATGATAATGTTGATGATGATGATGATGCTGATGATGATGATTATGATGATGAATCATACGAAGGTGAAGTGGTCAAGCCATCTGCCTCATGCTCCGAAGGTTGTGGGTTTGATTCTGGACTATATCTTTCGGTTCACGAGTGCATTTTTCTCGAAGTCTTGGGGGTCGTCGCTGTAGCTACAGAGTTTGTGTTTTGTGCAACACTTTCGGTAGGCCATCCTATGGAAAGAGACCGAGCCATATGGGATAAAACCCAGTGCAATGAAGTCGATCCTCTCGACTTTTAAGACGTTTTTAAAGAATTATACAAATTCCTGATCTTCGATTATCTTCATGAATGACCACACATAAGCACTATTTAACAACATGGGGAACCTCAGGCTAAAACAACAGCCACATGGATTTTTTCAGTTCATGGCCTGAGCTGATTTTCTTTATTTGATTCTTAGGAACTTGCAAATGGATCTTTATTATAATTAGGGGTGTACCGGATTTCGGCTCCGGCTCCGGCAAATCTGGAATCCGGCAAATCTGGAATCCGGCCATTATTACAAATCCGGCTTCGGCTCCGGCTCCGGTCAAGTTTTGCCGGATTTAGGCCGGATTTGTGTTGCCTAGTCACGTGAATTTTCTGTACATGTTTCATGAGGCCACGTCGAATTTTAGGCAATAGCACAGTAGCACTTCCGGTTTACTATTTCTCGCTGATGTAAATAAGAATTTTAAGAAAAAAACACTCATTTTGAATTTTAATGGTGCATTACTTCATGAGTTTGTGGGACTTGAATATTTATTTTCGTAAATTTCTTTGGTCTTGCCCATAAAATAAAATGGCATCAAAATCTAAGTCATACAGCGCTGTTTGGGATTACTTCAAGGTTAAAGACGATGATTCAGCAAAGGTAATATGTAAGTTGTGTGACAAACAGTTATCGCGTGGACGATCAGATCGCCCCAAAGACTTCTCAACATCATCAATGCAGACCCATTTGCGATCGATGCACAAGAAAAGCTATGACGAAATGATGGAAGAGAAAGCATCACTGAAGGCCAGTGTATTGGCGACCACATCTATGATGAATCTGGGACTGTGTTTGCACAAAGCAAGCAGCAGTACCCAGCAGTCAATTGTGCAGGCATGGGACCGGGCCAAAATTTGGGACATCAACAGTCCCAATGCTAAACGCATTCATGCTGCCGTAGCCCGAATGATAGCCATAGATATGGAGCCTTTTCAAGTAGTGGAACGACCAGGTTTCAGAGAGTTGATGCATACAATGGAAAAAAGGTATGAATTGCCTTCAAGAAAGTACTTTGCTGAACATATCATTCCTGACATGTGTAAACGTCTGAAGGTAAAAATTGCAGCAATGATATCTGACACTGATTACATATCATTCACAACAGATACGTGGACAGCTGAACACACCACTCAGTCATTTATGGGCCTCACTGGCCATTGGTTAACAGACTCCTTCGTTCTCCGCAGTGTAGTCTTCCATTGTACTGCATGTGATGAACATCACACGGCCACAAACTTGCTTGCACATTTTGAAATGATGCTGGATGAGTGGTCAATTGCACGTGAGAAGTGCCATGTTGTTGTGAGAGACAATGCATTCAACATTGCCAAATGCTTTCGTGATGGCAGCTATTCAAGTGTTGGATGTTTTGCACACACACTGCAGCTGTGTGTGCGTGATGGTCTTTTGAGTCAAAAGTATGTTGCTGGCATCATCAGTACTGGAAGAAAATTGGTAGGACATTTCAAACACTCTTCTTCAGCAACAAGTCGTTTGCATGAACTTCAAAATGAATTAAACCTACCACAACATCAGCTTATCCAGGACGTGACAACATGATGGAACTCAACGTTCTATATGTTACGACGTCTGTTAGAACAACGGCGCAGCATCAGCCTGGACTGTGTTGAAAATTTTGAAATTGATTCGGTAACTGGGCTAACGGCACAACAGTGGGCAGTCACGGAGAATGTGGTAGCTACTTTGGCACCATTTGAAGAAATCACACGTGAAATAAGTGCAGCTCAGGCATCAATATCAGTTGTGATCCCATTAGTGAAAACACTCATGGCTTTCCTCCAGAAAGAAGGTAGTGATGCTGGGATCAAAACTATGAAAGCAGCCCTGCTTGAAGCTGTTAGCAGCAGATTTGCGGACATTGAATCCAACAGTATTTACACCTGTGCCACACTACTGGATCCTCGATTCAAGCTGTGCTTCTTCTCCGAACGTGGTAGAAGTGATGCACGAGCCCATCTGCTGTTAGCAGCTAACTCCATTATTGATTCAGCAAACACAGTCAGTCCACAGGATCCATCAGCTACTATTAGTAGTAGTAGTACTAGTGTTTTGACTTCTGTGAGCACTGCCACACAGTACGAGTCCAGCCTATGGAGCTGTTTTGACACAATTGTCGAGGAAAATCCCACCGCAGATCGTTCTGCAAGTGCCGAAGGCAACAGCATTAACACTGAGGTGACACAGTACCTGTCAGAGCCACTTCAAACTCGACAGTCAGATCCAGTTTCATGGTGGCATGCCAATAAGCAAAGATTTCCAAGCATGGCTAGACTGGCGCAGGTATTTCTTGCACCACCACCTACAAGTGTGCCATCGGAAAGGCTGTTCAGTACTGCAGGAGACATTATCACTGACCACCGTAGTAGCCTTTTACCAGAAAATGCGGAGACGTTGATTTTCCTGAAATACAACTCGTCTCTTCTTGACTCTGAGAGTTCAACTTCACAGCCATAATGAAGACTGACTGACTGAAATAGTGAAATTACTGAATGAATGTATTTCAATAAATTTAATCTGTTCAGTGTACTGTTGTTGTGAGTTGTAACTGAGCTGATAATTTGCCAACTGAAAACAATGTGAAAACTAAAAACTAAAACTGAAAACTAACAATTAAAATTACTAAATTAGCATTATGTGCTTATGTATTATGTTTCATCTTGAACTTATGGAACTTAATATTACTTAATTACTTATTCTACTGTGAATGTAATTATTTTACATTTAAATGATTTAATATGAGTATGTCATCATTGTCATGTCTATAGTAATGAACTGCAGTAATGAACAGTCGAGTGACTCCACTCACCTAAGTCAAGTGATGTAGTATGTTATTTAATTTTTATTTTTTTATTTGTAAATCCGGCTCCGGCTCCGGCCGGATCTCACTTCATAAATCCGGCCAAATCCGGCTCCGGCCGGATTTCAAAAATTTTTATCCGGTACAGCCCTAATTATAATAATCATCATTGGCACCTTTCAGTCTTGACAGACGATAGTTTGGTACATTCTTGCTGCAAATGTTTGCCCACAGTAGATGCATGTGAAATCTCTCACGCTCTGTGTGTGCTTTATCTGCAATCATTTTCTCCTTTGTCTTTATTCCATTTCTGATAGTTGCCCTCCATGCAACACGTTCAGCAGCGACTTGCTCCCAATGTGCATTATCAATGCCTGTATCAATCATGTCCCGCTTACACACATCTTTGTATCGTAGTAGAGGCCGACCCTGAGATCTCCTACCCGTCTGTAATTCACCAAAAAAGATGTCCTTTGGTATTCTACCATCATCCATCCTCCTAACATGTCCTATCCATCTAAGTCTACGAAGACTGAGCATGGAATAAACCGTCACACAACCTGATCTTTCCAATACTTCAGTATTTGTGATTTTGTCTTGCCACTTAATACCAAGTATTCTTCGCAGACACCGCATATGAAAGCTGTTTAAACGTTTCTCTTGGCGTGAGTAAGTTGTCCAGGTTTCACTGCTATAAAGAAGAGTACCAAGGACACAGGTTTGGTAGACGAATATTATAATAATACATTCAATATTAATTTATCAATTACTTTTATAAGCAAACTATTGACCATAAAAATTTAGCAGTAAATCACAAACAGAAAAAAAATTCTGGGGTTGACTGTGACATCCCGTAAAGGACATGCACCTGCAACTGTAACTTTCATAAACAGAGTATAACCACTGTTTGTTGGACTAATGTTAGACACACATGTCAAAATAAACTACTCATCATGTATGTTTATATGCTAGCATTTATTGTTTCCCTACATGATGGATCTATATACCTTTTTGATTAAATATTTCAGTTGAGTTGAGTTAAGAACCGACATCACTGTACTCAGGACATTTCCACACATGCTCCATCCCCTCGTTCAACAGCCAGTGAAGAGTCATACTACTAATCGTTCCCTCCGCTATCTGATTAAAAGTTCTCCTGGTCTTCCCTCTCAGTTTTGAGATTCTTCCAGAACCCCTGCCGATCCCCCGCAATCTCATTTTTTTCCATATATGGGTTCTCAATCTGTTCTTCCGCCTTCTCCACCTGGTCACACAAGCGCACGACCACCTCCCCCTTGTCCATAGGCAAGATACCATCAAGAGGTGCATTCCCTGCTAGCTTATCAGCCTGTTCATTCCCTCGTACACCCGCATGGCCAGGGCAAAATATCCATACAATTCTCGCGATCTATGACCTCTGAAGCGACGATTGCCATTCCACACAAAACATTCCTTTCTCCACCTTGCTAAGCATACTCTTTGAATCCTTAATGAATACAACATGTGTTGCAGTAGTCTCCTCTAACCATCGGAATGCTTCAATATTTAGATACCTCATACCCAGTCCAGTAGTCTGCTGATTACTTTCATATTCTGAGTTACTAGTTAGTTTTCTTGTTGACTGTCAGTTGTTTGTTGGTCTTTGTACGCTGATAAGGACTTTGATCGAAATCAAAATATTTGCCAGTATCTTAAATATTAATACTCTCTCTCTCTCTCTCTCTCTCTCTCTCTCTCTCTCTCTCTCTCTCTCTCTCTCTCTCTCTCTCTCTCTCTCTCTCTCTCTGTGTGTGTGTGTGTGCGCGCGCGCGCACGTCCCCCCCCCCCCCCCTCTTACCGCACACAGCCTCTTCTTTTACTCTTCTTCCTATCTTAGTCTGCTCTTACTCTTAGTCATATTAATTTATTTATAATTATTAAATATTATTTTGTGTTTTATTCGGACTGAAGTTAGCTCGATAAAAACGTGACAATTCGCCACCTCTGGTTCTCGATTATTTTATTACTTTTAGTTAGTGAAATCAACATCATTTATCAAACAACGTCTCTGATGACTAATATTATTAACATTCGTAATAATTTAATAAATAATTAATTTTCTGATACACCCGCAGCGGAAAGAACTGATTCTGACTTAATTAATGAATGTAAACAAATATTGTTGCAATGAAGAAAGAGTAATCAAAAGAAATTTTGCCCGTTAAATTAATGAAATAATAAACAGCCACTGTGACTGTGATATCAAAGAAGTTACTTGCCGACTAGCTTTCAAAATCCACCTTCCAGTGAGAGACGTAACACTATCCATATTCTCATTATTGATTCGGCCATCATGATTGTTTTCGCCAGGAAATATCCCGTCCTTGTTTTCAAACAACTTGTTGGCAATTGTGAAAGTAGGAACTGTCGCTATTTTACCGTCTTATTATTATAGTCCATACTGTGAGATGATCATGTCTGTCCACAGCCTTCTGTCTCGTGTACTGTCAATCATTTCTGATACTAATAATAGTCCTTATTGCCCTCTTGTCAAACTGCGCAGCATCTTCTCTCTTGGTCTCCCCTCGCCACTCTTTCTCTCTAACTTTCCTGTAGCGATATCCTCCAGCTCTATTCTTCTCATGACGTGCCCAAGGATGCAGACTTTCTTCTGATGCGAGTAACCAATCCTCGTTGTGAGTTAACTTCTTTCAAGATATCTTATCTTCACTGTTCTTTCTATCCGTCCACGGTGTTCTCATAATTCTTTAAAACCACACCCCAGCACCTTCCACAATATTTCCACATATGTCTACTAATTTTCCATGATTCGCTTCCCTTCATCAGGATTGACTTAATCCTGTTTTACTGTAATTTTTTTTTTTTTTAAATGTTGCTTATCCCTTACGGGACGTTGCAGTCAACACCAGCATTTTTCAGCTGCTGTTGATGTAATAGGCAAGTGTTACGTTCAGTAGTTTGCCATTGCTTTACTGTAATATAAATTAATATATCATTAAACCTGCATTTTATAAAATGGAAAACATCTCATGCAATAAATCCTTTTCATTGGAAGTTGAAAGAATGTTTACTGTATGTTACATAGAATCAGTTCTAACATATGGTCGTGAATCCTGCACCCTTAGTTAAAAACAAAATCCCTACAAGATTTAAATGTTTGTTTTTATAGGATAATACTAAAGATTTCCTTGGACAGACAAAATGAGTAATCTAAACATTTTGAAAGAGGCTGCAACACGAAGTTACATATTACCAACATCAGAAAGGGGCAGACAGCGTCCTTTGCCACATTTTGTGAAGACAAAATCTATAAGAACGCATTGGAACAACTGAATATATTTGTGGTAAGAAAGAGAGATAGTGGAAGACAATGCGAGGACATTCTAAACTCTAAACAGTCTTGTGTCACAGAACGGAAAGGTGTCAGCGCAGAAATTGATACACGTCGTAGAGGATCGCAAGATGTGTAGAAGTATAATGGTCCACGTCTGTAGGCAAGGTAATTGATGATGATGAACACTGTGACATAATATAATGTCTTTACTCATTCATTAATTCAGTAGCATGTCCTTTGCAGAACCTCGCTCCTATAACAACCTTCCGGAAAACCTCTCGATCATAAGCAAGATATCCGATACACACATCTGGAGATCATCCGCCACACTCTGCACCCATCTTCTCTTTGGCCTTCCTCTTCCTCTCTTTCCATGCATATACCCCTCCATTATTGTTCTCTCCAAACTTTCGTGACGTTTCAAGTGACCGAAATATTTCAATTTTCTTTGTTTTATCGTCTTTAATAGCCAGCCTTCTTCAATATTCAACTCTTGAAGTATGGATGCAGTTGTTCTTTTCTTTACCCAAGATATTCTTAGAACTCGTCTACAACCATTTATATTCAAAGGCATTTATGTGCTGTTCAGCTTGTTTAGTGTCCAGGTTTCACAGGCGTATGTTGCAATGGGAAAGATGCACGCTCTTAAAAATCTAATTTTTGTAGTCCTAGAACGCCGGACTCTCATTCAGGAGACCCGGGTTCGATCCCCCGGTAAGGTGCGGGATTTTTTTCTGTCGGGGGCAAAAAGAAAGTCATAACCTGCACAGTTCGCGGCGACTGCACTAGCCAGGCGGCCTTTATTCCTCAGGCTCAAAGATCCCTCTGCCATTCACCACAAAGTACTATATTGGCAGTAAATGACAGTTTTTGTCTGTCTCACTCCATAATTTATTCAGTTGTTTTAGTCTTTGAAGAGCAATTGATAGCCGTCGTTTAATTTATTTCATTGTGTCACCGTTGTTGGTAATCAAAGACCCAATATATTCAAAATTTTCCACCACCTCCAATTTTTCCTCATTAACTCTTTCGCTACCGTGCTCCCATCTGTGGACAGAATGGATTTGCTGTAATGGCAGTCCGCCCTTTTCGTCCCACAAAATGATCAGTGGTTTATTTCACATATTTCTGCTCCGTTTCGGAATTTTAAGTTACAGTAAACTAAAAAGTAGTACAGCCGAAAGATCTCTACGCCATCTTGGAGCGGTCAATCGTTTTCTAATTTTGGATTCTTGTGAATTTTCAGTTTTAAGGTAGTGTTAATTTGTTTGTTTTGGTTTTTCACAATGGAAACGCCCACCAGTTTGCGTCCACGTAGTATGACTTGAGATCAAGCTAGATTATTGTTTATAATAATATGTGAATGTGAATATTTAGAAAGTAGTTTTAGTTGTGTCTAAAGTTTTAGCACATGGTGATAAAGAAAAACCAGTGAATGTTCTTCAACAGCTGAGTGTTTGACAACGAAGCACGAATGGCTGAAGTTTACGTCTGTCATTATTGCTATGGGACTTGATCCAAGACCATGTATCAAAGACTACCGGTGTACAAGTGCACATTTATATACTCCTTGGTATGTGGCACTGCCACTACGTTTCCCAGTAATCAATTAGAAAATTATAATATATTTATCACACCATGTTTCATGTATGTCAACCTGAGGGTACCCAAAAAAAAAAAAAATGTATCCTCTTGTTGACTCTGAAGAATATCCAGGAAGCATTTTACCCATTTGAAAATGTGTCCATTGATGATATGATTATTTGGTGGAAGGGCTAAACAAAGCTAAAAAAAACCATGCATTGTTGTCTCTACCAAGTCTGTAGTTAGAACTGTTGAGAGCGGATTGCGAAAACCGCAAAGCAAGCTGAAGATGGTCTCCATGAAAATAACACGGCGATGAATGGCTGCGACAGAATGGACCAAATGGTTGGATATTATAATATCCATGATAGGAAAACCATTACGTGGTGGAAGAATATCTACTACTAGATCTTTGAAATTGCACAGATCAATGCTCACATCCTACATTCCATATGGCAAACAGAGAAAGGAGGAAAAAAATTGTTATAGAAGGATTTCAAGTAAAGGAAAGTGCTCATCGCGAAGTAGCTCAGAGTATTCCTGAAAGTTTGACACTCTGCCTGCCGAAGAATTTCAGTCTGTTGCAGGAAATTATGCCGAAAGATTTACATGAGCCAAGCATTTAATAGAATTTGTCGGTGTCAATAGAGACTGTGTTTTTTGCAGCACTCGAACTAAACGACACATATCATCTTTTGTTTGCTCCGGCTGCACTAATAGACCAGACTTGTGCGCCAAAGTTTGCGTTGCAGCCTATCACAAATAGACTGCCACATATAGTAAATAAAAACAAACAGACATGACAATTAAATGTAAATCTGCCAAGTGTTTTCCTAATTTTTGTCTGGAAAAAAAAATACATGATTCAGAATCTGCGGCGAAACTTCTTTTCGGATGGTTGATTGGAAGCAATGGTGTTTATAGTTTAGAATAGTGTTGTTTGTTCAGTAAATTCAATTGGATTAGCAGTGATCAGGATATTGGATAACAACGCCCCCTCGGTAAGTACAATGTTACATTATTTTTACCTCTTTTTAACAAATTATTTTAGAAGTTATATTATTATTTGTATTTTATTTACAACATACAGCAAAAATTCTCCTACCAACATATTCCTTGTGCTATCTCCTTTATTTTGATATATAATACAACATTTCTGCTACAATTTAGGCCATAACGTCAGAGGTCCAATCCTGAATGTGTGTGTCGGCGATGCTTAAATAGTTGAGTTCTTGTAGGTGAAGCAAGGCATCTGGGATCCTGGTCAGGTTACACCCGGTTAGTGACATGCTGTTTAGGGTAGCTGCTGAATCATCGAAGGCATCTCGGGCTATGGACTTGATGGGACTGTTCTGTAAGTTGAATTCGGTCAGGTTGGCTGGCAGGACCCCGCCGGGTAGAGCTTCAGCTGTGTTTAGCTGTAGACGATGATAAAAATGTTAGTTGTATATCCTTTACAGGACGTCGCAGTCAATACCAGCATTTTTTGCTGTTGTGATTTCTTGCCAAGACTATGATAACACTGGAAAAATTAGGAAGATCCTGGAAGTAGCGGAGATGTGGTTTCTGAGGAGAATGGTGTCAATATGATGGACTGCCAGAGTAAGTAATAATGATTGATTTGAAGAGGCTAATGAAATTAGAACATTATATACAACTATAAAAAGAGATAAACCATATTATTTGGATATGTGATGAGAAAAGTACTGGAGAATATAATAACTGGAAAGATCAGTTGCAGACAAAGATAAATGATGGCAGATGGACTGAGTAGGTGACCTGGAGGAATATCATCATCAGAGTTGATCCAGAACACAAAGTACCGCGATCTGTCTAGAGCAGTGTTTCCCAACCTTCTTTGTGCTAAGCCCCACCTAAGCCTTTCTAAAATTCTCACCCCCCCCCCCCCCCCCCCAACATATACATTATTTTTAATGTTTACTAAAGAATCTTGATTGACAGGTTTTAGGAAGAAATCACTAGGAAATTATTGAGTAAACACAGTAAGTAAATTTTCAAAACATATAATGGAGAACTGAAATTCAAGTACAAAATAATTTTATTGAAAGATTTGTCTATATTATTTTAATTATTAGTAATTATTTATTATTTAAATTTAGTGAGATCCTGGCGCTTGATGCTTGCTGCAAAGAGATCTTATGTCAGGTTCCAATTTAGTTAACTTCAGTCTCAAGTCTGCCCGTTTTGTTATATCCAGCTGATTTCTTCCATTTTCGAATTGCCCCCCTTAACAATTGAATTCCCCCCCCCCCCCCCCCCCCCCCGTGGGGCGTGGGCCCCACGTTGGGAAACACTGGTCTAGAGCCACGAACGCTAACGTCATTCGGAAGGGCACATGATGATGGCGATGCAGATGCTGACAACTTCCTGATTGTACCGCTAGCAAATACCACTGCATGTCCTAAACCCGGGTTTTTGTTTGGGCGGAACCCGGGGGCCA
>JACEFZ010022779.1:0-51793 GCA_014155875.1 Cepaea nemoralis
CAAAGCCCCCCCCCCCCCCCCCGGGCTTGTGGTAGAGCCGCCTACGCTCTGACTTTTACCAGGGTTTTTCCATGGCAACACACACGCGCATTTTTCCCCTTTCCCCCAAAATGCATCCGGCTGTCAACACAGTCCGATGCCCCAGATATTTTTGACCAGTGTTACTTGGGTTATGAACTTAATTCGTTTCAGAACTCAGTTCGTAATCCGAAACGCTCCTAACCCGAAACATTGAAATCAATGAAATAAAGACAACCCGTTTCAAGATTTAAAAAAAAATCGTTCTTTTTATTTCGTTTACCTGACAAAACGGAAAGATTACGTGTACTTCACGTATTAAATAAAGATAAAGAAAACAACCAAATGAATTAAATGTAAAATAAATAAGATTTAGTCTATCTTTATTACCAAGAAAACGATCATGGGAAATTTGTCACTTCCTTTGTTATTCTCAATCATTAGTTTCAGAAGTATCTTGTCGCTGTTTCTTGGCAGTCCACTGGGAATCTTTCTGCACCAAGAAACTATCAAGTGAAATTTGTCGCTTCCTTTGCTGGAGAATCTTTCTGAAATGGGCCACCGTGTTATCACTCATCAGGTTTACTGCCCTGTTAGCAACAAGTTTGTTTGAGTGATGGTTTACAATGAAGTCTTCGACGTCTGCCCACTTACTGCAAATTTATTTAATCCTGACAGTTGAAACTGTCACTGACTCCTCAACATCGGACGACTGCTCCTCCTTTAATGTCTGTAGCTGTTCATTCTGAAGATCCACAAGCTCATCTGTAGTACTGTTTGTACTGTCCTCGATTGTTTGTCTCCAACGTTACACCCTGCTCTCTCTCTCTCTCTCTCTCTATCTCTGCTCTGACTCTCTCTCTCTCTCTCTCTCTCTCTCTCTCTCTCTCTCTCTCTCTCTCTCTCTCTCTCTCTCTCTCTCCTTCGTTCGTAACCAGAGGCACTGCTTGTTACCCGAGACGTACAATTTTGAAGTTGTTGTTCGTAACCTGAATTGTCCGTGACCTCAGGCGTTCGTAGCCCGAGGTACCACTATACTTCTTTTTGCCAGTCATCCATGTTATAGGTATGTAACAGGGATTTCTTTATTTGACAGTGGTAGGTAAGTAAACTACTCGCGTGAATAGAGGCAATAAAGTAGCAAACATAGCATAAAAATGCCATAGAAGCCTCGTGTTATTACGAAAATATTATCCCCAGCTCAGAAGAATTCCCCGGTCAAGGTGTTAATTGAGCTGGTCTCTAGGCCCGTGATTTTCAATCTTTCTGCTGGAGCAGATCTTTACGCAAATGTTTACGTTGCTCAAGGAACTCTGTGCGATGATCAAAGTGTCTGTCATACCGTATGTAATAAACCAGATGGGCAGAAATGTTGCATTTAGGCGATTTCGGTCTGTTTCGGTGGAACCCCTGGCTGCCACTCGCGGAACTCCGGTTGAAGAACACTGCTCCAGGCTGTTTATTTAGGCTGGCCCTATTTATATATTTTGCAAATCTTATTATCAGATATATTCGATTACCAAAGGTACCTAACAACTTTATATATATCTTTGGTGAGCCCTAGCTTCACCAGTGACCCCTAGTCCTCTGCTTTTCTTGTGTTTCAATAGCATTTTAATTATGTTTCTAGTTTAATGTTGTTGTTTTTTTCATTTTCAGATCCCGTGTACTTCACCCTTCATTATGGCTACTAAGAAACTAAAAAGTAGATGCCAAATGTTGAGTTTTCAATGAAGAATTGGGAGTAAAGTACTTTGTGGAAACAAAGGACCAGAAAACCAGTTGCGTAATGTGCAGTGAAAGTGTTGCCGTTTTGAAAGAGTAAAATTTTCGGGGTCACTACGAAACAAAACATATATCAACATATTCAACGTTTTCTGGCAAGCTACTCTCCGAGAAATATGAGTCCATCAAACGTGGTTTAGAAATACAAAGAAATCTCTTCACAAGAAAGTTTGCTGAAAATGAATTTGTCACTTGTACAAGTTACAAAATAGTGAATAAGATGGCAGAACGAGGAAAGCCGTTTACTGATGGCAACTTCATCAAAGAGTATGATCCCTGTACTCAAGACAGGAAAGAAAGTTGAACTCCTTCCACATGAGATGTCTGAGACGTATCCTGGGCATATCATGGAAAGACCACATAATAAACAAACAGGTGCTTGAAAGAGCAGATATTACCACAGTGCACTCCCTCCTCAAGCAGAGACGCCTCCGGTGGCTGGGCCACGTATCTCGAATGGAGGATGAACGTATTCCCAAAGATATCCTATACGGAGAACTAGCCACAGGAAAGAGGCCAACCGGAAGACCCCACATGCGATATAGGGATGTGTGTAAACAAGATATGAAAACCCTTGGCATAGACCCAGACACGTGGGAAAGAGTTGCAACAGACAGATGTTCCTGGAGAAGAGATGTACGAAACGGACTGGTGCTCTTTGAGCACAATATGATCCAATAAACTGAGGATAGGCGGCACAGGCTTAAAACGCAGTCACTTACTGCGGGAACTGCCTCGTCTCACAGATGCGGAGACTGTGACTGAGATTGTCACTCTCGCATTGGACTATACAGTCACTAGCGGTGCTGTCAGGTACCTCCCCAGCGGCACAACTCTATAGTCCTTCAGGACTGAAAGAAGCCTACCATGATGGAAGCAGCAAATGATTTGTGTCCTGAGAAAGCCGATTTGTTTGGAACTATCAGTCTTTCAGCAAGTTCAGTTGTGCGAAGAACAGAAGAACTTTGAGAGAACATTGTGCTACAGATACGCGAGAAAACTAGGAACGTGTTGTGGTATTCTCTGGCGCTGGGTACGTCTACTGATCTCTCGAGTACGTCACAACTTTTCGCGTTCATTCGTGGTGTCAATTTGGACTTTCAGATAACGGAAGAGTTGGCATCCGTTTGCAGCATGCACGGAACAATAACTGGAACAGACATTTTCATGAAATTGCAAAAGGTTTTGCAAGACTATAACCTTCAGTGAAATCAGCTTCGAGTTGTTACACTTTATGGAGGAAAAAACATGGCTGGATTGAGGAAGGATCTGATGGAGCAGATCAGGGCTCAGTTGGAAGATTTGCAAATTCCTGGCGCTCTGTTCATACACTGCATCATACATCAGCAAACAATCTGTGGGAAAGACCTAGATATTTCTTGTGTACTGAAACCAATCGTTTCTGCTGTGAACTTCATTCGGGGACATGCAGTCAATCACCGTCAGCTCCAGGCTTTTCTAGAAGAAATTGATTCTGAATTATGTGACTTGCCTTATAACCAGGGTTGTCTATGGGACATAATTTACATTGCGTGGTAATTTATGCATGTCCCATCCCATCCCGTCCCATGGGAACAACATTCCCATGGCCAAACCTGGCAGGCTTGTCCATGGGACATGTTTTTCAGTCCCATCAAATGGCAATTTATGCCAATCCCATCCCGCCCCATCCCATCCCTACACTATTCAGAAAATCCCCCCTTTTGTCCCATGGGATTCCCATGGCCAATCCTGCTTATCACACATCAGCGAGGTGGCTCAGCTGCGGTAAAGTCCTGTTTTACAAGCTCCGAAACGAAATAGATGTTTTCCTCACTGAAAAAGATAGAGCTGATCCACAGCTGTCAAATCCTACCTGGCTATCAAAATTGTTATTTTTGGTCGACATCACATCCCATATGAATTAACTGAATTTTAAACTTCAGTGAAAGGATAACCTCGTCTGTGATCTCTACAGAATCATCAAATGATTTCGGAGAAAGCTGCCATTGTTTTAAACAACTGAAAGGAGAAAACTTTTCTCATGTTCACTGTTTCAAGATATTTGCACTACAATAGCCGAAGATGTCAACCTCGATTTCCCGAAGAAAACAATTTTCGTGACTTCAAGAAGCATTTTTGGAGAGATTGTTTTCAGATCTTGACAGAATTGAGAGTGACATTCTTCTGTTCCAGAATCCGTTTGATTGTAACCTTGATGATGAGCCAGGTGAACTACAGTTGGAGCTAATTGATTTGCAAGCAAATGACTTGTTGAAAGAGAAGCACAGAGAAGGAAAACTTGTTGAATTTTACTGTTGCTTACCTGATGTTGAGTTTCCGAAACTGAAGAAATTTGCCGCTGGTATGGCATCAGTGTTTGGAACAACTTATGTCTGTGAGCAAACATTTTCAAAAATGAAGTATGTGAAGTCAACACATCGAACGAGATTGACTGATGAACATTTGAAAGCAATTCTCTTGATTGGATGCAGCAATTCCAAACCAAACATTGATGATATCTTGAAAGCCAAATATCAGTTTCACAAATCTCACTAACCTTTTTTGCTGCTTAGTTTGTGAGATTCGGATATGTGCACACTAGGTCTGATGTAACTATCTTTTTGCTAACGTCGCCTTCTTTGATAACTGTTTTTAGTAAATAAATATGTTGGTTGTCTTTGTTTTCTGTGCTTTGCACGCCACTCACCCATGATTAACTTAGTTTTTCGTTTTTTCCCCTCAGAGCTTTCGTTCTGGCTTGCAAGTATTGTTAAAGTTAGTTGCATATCCTTTACAGGTCGTTTGCAGTCAACACCAGCATTTTCTGCTGTTGTTGATGTCTTGGCAAGTTTACGTTCAGTAGTTTATCATTGCCTTCTGAACGACCGGCATCCATGCCATAGCGTTAAAAAACCAGCGCAACGCAGTCTGCGGCCAAATCGCGCGCAGCTGTGTTTCGGACGCGGGTATATGGGATTACGAACCGCGTCAGTAAGACCTTCGCCACGGAGACGGCGCAAGTATTGTGCAGAATGAGTATCCGGCCCGCGCTCGTCATTTTGTCAGTTATCCGGCCCGCCGTGAAAAAAGTTTGATGACCCCTGGATTATACTAATCTTCATCAGAAATAAACCAAACAGATCTAAAGAAAGACAGGAAATTGGAAAATTGAATAATATTTAAACACAATTATCCTGCTGCATCCGTACTTTTCTTGCCTGCTAATGTTCTGTCTTGGAGATTACTGTCTTCTGTTGATTAGAGCCGTGGAGAAAAGCTGAGATTTTCTTCAGCTAGTTAATTTGTTCGTGGGGGATTAACGTGGGCAGACCTTTCTGCAACGCTCATCTATAATTGCGGATCCTGGAATGTTCTGTCTCTGGTTAATTTCATGGATTTAAACAAAAACGCTATTAATTAAATTCTGCACGATTTCTTGTCTGACATATTTCGCTGCATCTCGCAGGCGCATTCTGCAAAAGTACATACAATTTTATGTGAAACAATCACTTGCTCAAATAAATCGAAGCGCTATATATAAGTCGGTTCCCGGCGTTACTATGTAAATAGGAAGACTTCCTGCTAAGTGTTAAGACTTCCGTAGGTACACGCAACGTCGGCGATGATGTACACCGTATTTCAACCAAAGTACTAGGGAGCTTTAAATTAAAATTTTAAAAGTGTGAAAGGAATTACAATAACCATGCCATTGTCTTGTAACCTGTCAATATTGTTGTTAAGGGTGTCAAAAGTGTTAAGCATGTGACATCACTGTGGAGACGAACATGGTGAAGTCATAAGGACAGTTTAAAGATGGCCGCCCCACTTTTGACATGCACCAAAGAGGAGCAGCTTTCTGTTATCCGTTTTTGTTTTTAAAAAGTGAAGTAGTGAAACCTATAGAAATCCATCGGCGAATGGCGAATCCATTGGTCCAATATGGTGATGCATGCCTGTCAGTCCAGCAAGTGTATGAGTGGAGTAGGAAGTTTCAAAACTGCGTGACTTCTGTGACAGACTGTTCATGATCAGGTCAGGCACACCGAGTAATCACCGAGTAGTGACCCTAGAGTGGATTAGTCTACAGGAATTCGAGCACTTGATCGGCACTGGAGGACGTACATTGAACGCAGTGGTGACTACATCGAAAAAGGATACGTTTGTTCTTAACGTTTACAGAATATATTCCCCTCCCACCCACACCCACCCACACCCACACACACCCCCCCACACCCCCCCCCCCCACACACACACAAATGATTTAAGGTGGTTTATTTGTAGTTCCCTCGTATCACTCCTTTGTTATTTCCACAGACGATATATAACTCTACAGTATGCACCTGACGAGATGCAGCGACATATGCCAGGCAATAAATCGTGCAATATTTAAATGATGACTTCTGTCTTTACATTAACTTTGGGAACATTTTGTTTTAAAGTTCACGTATAACATCAGATTTGTAGTTCATAAATAACATCAGATTTGTAATTCATGTATACCATCAGATTTGTAATTCATGTATAACATCAGATTTGTAGTTCATATATAACATCAGATTTGAAGTTCATGTATAACATCAGATTTGTAGTTCATGTATAACATCAGATTTGTATTTCATGTATAACATCAGATTTGTAGTTCATGTATAACATCAGATTTGTAGTTCATGTATAACATCAGATTTGTAGTTCATGTATAACATCAGATTTGTATTTCATGTATAACATCAGATTTGTAGTTCATGTATAACATCAGATTTGTAGTTCATGTATAACATCAGATTTGTAGTTCATGTATAACATCAGATTTGAAATTCACGCACAACATCAGATTTGTAGTTCACGTATAGCATCAGTATGATTTCTTATGGCACTGTGGCCAAGGGGATTACGAACACAATTCGTTATCCTGCATACCGATTTCAAAATACAGCTGGGAGAGATTTGATAGCAGACCACTTTGGGATGGTTTTCATACAATGGTATGAGTGCCGGTCGTTCAGAAAGTTATG
This sequence comes from Cepaea nemoralis, assembly GCA_014155875.1. Lineage (NCBI taxonomy): Eukaryota > Metazoa > Mollusca > Gastropoda > Stylommatophora > Helicidae > Cepaea > Cepaea nemoralis. The sequence continues at coordinate 6,798 of JACEFZ010022779.1, forward strand.
GCGAACTACTAAACGCAAACGTGCCAAAAATTCACAAACAGCCGAAAAAATGCTGGGGTTGACTGCGACGTCATAATGGATATGTAATTAACCATCTTCATAACCATCTTCATTCTCTATAGATCAGTGTGAATCGTGGACTGGAAGTCCCTGTAACGAATTGGACAGGCGCTCGCATGCCGCTCTTGTCGTCATATCGTTTAAACAAGGGGTGGCCAACCTTTTCAGCACGGGCCAAATTTCAGAAATATTATATCCTGCAGGCACCTAATTTTGTTTTGTTAATTAAAATAAACAAGCAAGCGAGCTACAGCTTCGGCCACATCGTCTCTTCTCACTCCGCGGGCCGCAACATGACTCCCGCGGGCCGTATGCGGCCCGCGGGCCTCGTGTTGGCCAGTTTAAACCTTCATGGTGACGAATTTTTAAAATTGGTGGGGATATCCAGTTGGACACAGCCTAACCTGTTCACCAGGGCATGATTTGGGAAGTAAAGGCATTAAGTGTAATATTGACTGCTTCCGGCATTGAGGACCGATAGGTATATAACAATATGGGTTTAGCACCAGTTGCCCTATGCATTTTGAGGTGTGTAAAAGTGTCCTTCCTCCACTCACTCACTCACTCACTCACTCACTCACTCACTCACTCTCACTCTCACTCACTCACTCCCTTCCTCCCTCACGCCCTCACGCACTCACTCACTCACGCACGCACGCACGCACGCACTCACTCACTCACTCACTCATGCACGCACGCACGCACACTCTCACTCACGCACTCACTCCCTCCCCCTTCCTCCCTCCCTCCCTCACGCCCTCACGCACTCACTCACTCACTCACGCACTCACTCACTCACTCACTCAAGCACTCACTCACTCACTCACTCACTCACACTCACTCACTCACTCACTCACTCACTCACCCACTCACTCTTTCACTCACTCACTTATTCACTCACTCACCCACTCAATCACTCAGTTATGTAATTACTCAATTACTTAATTACTGAATTACTTACATGTTTACTTACTTACTTTAATAATTACTTACTTATGTCCTTACTTACATATTTACTTTCTTGTTTGCATATCCTTCACAGGACATTGCTGCCAACATCAGCATCTTTCAGCTGTATGTTGATTTCTTGGCAAGATTACGCTCAGTAGTTTGCCATTGCTTTCTGAGCGGCCGGCTCACATACCCCGTAAGTTACCGGCGCGTTTCGAACCATTGCTGATTCTCACCGTCGTCACGTTACTTACAAGAGTATACGAGATTACGGAGAAAAATCGCTAACCTCTAGGCCAAGCAGCCGGTCATATTTACATCTTACGTGCTTTCATACTTACTTACCTACTTACTTACTTATTTACTTACTTACTTACCTACTTACTTACTTATTTACTTACTTACTTAATGATTTACCTACTTACTTAATTCGTTAGTTACTTACATATTTACTTACTACATACTTAATTACCTATTTAATTTTTATTTACTTACGTACTTTCATACTTACTCACCTACTTACTTACGTATGTACTTACATATTTACTTACTTACTTAATGAGTTACTTACTTACTTAATTCGTTACCTACATATTTACGTGCTTCCTTAATTACTTACATGATCACTTACGTATTTAATTAGTTAGTTACTTACATATTTACTTACATCCTTCCTTACTTACTTACTTACTTGCTTACTTGCTTACTTGCTTGCTTGCTTGCTTGCTTGCTTACTTACTTACTTACTTACTAACACAATTACTTATTTACTTACGTGCTTACTTACTTACGTAATTACTTACTTACTTACTTACTTGCTTGCTTGCTTACTTACTTACTTACTGACTTGCTTACTTACTTACATAAATACTTACTTACCTTTTACCTATTTATGTAATTACTTACTGACTTAAGCATGGAATATTTAGCAACCAAAAAAAGAGGAGATCGAGTCTCGTGAAGGTAAATGTTACAGAAATGTTGTAACATCGTGGATCAGGAAGAGATCGAGCCTTGTGAAGATAAATGTTACAGAAATGTTGTAACATCGTGGATCAGGAAGAGATCGAGCCTTGTGAAGATAAATGTTACAGAAATGTTGTTGTAACATCGTGAGCCAGGAAGAAATTGAGCCTCGTGAAGGTAAATGTTACAGAAATGTTTTGTAACATCATGGACCAGGAAGAGATCTAGCTTTGTGAAGGTAATTGTTACAGAATTGTTTTTATCACATCATGGATCAGGAAGAATAAACATTTGTGACATCTGGCCAGATTTAAACATAGACGTAAATTGACTCATAAACATAATTATGTTTCACAAACAGGATTATATCTCACACGCAGAATTAGGTCTCAGAGACACAAATAAGCTAGCAGTATTAAAAAGGCTTATTGTTTTAGAAATACAGTCAAACCTAGATTTTCGTTGCCTTCGGTTTTCGCCTGTTTCGGTTTTCGTCGATTTTTTTTTTTCGGAGAAAAAAAGTGTCGAGGTTTTCGTCGGTTGCCGCGGATTTCGTCGACGTTCCCACGTGACCTCGCAATTAATTTTGCGAAAACAACGGGACCCATGCGTTCGTATTCTCAGTTTGGCGTTGTTTTTCAATTGCTAATAATAAAATACGTGAACGAACGAACGAACGAACGAAAAACCGGACTTTATTTTCAAAGGGTAACAAATTGGGCAAGCAAGCTCGTCTTACATTCGGCCCTTCCAACCCCTCATCTTTCGTTCATCAGTAGTGCATAATACATTCACATAGGGAAAAACATTGTCAAATGAATGTTGTAAACATAAACAATGCATATTACTATGTTATGAGACACATACCCCAACCATCCACCCATCCCTCATCCACCCACAAATCCCCCACCAAACCACACACACACACCCAGGCACACATACATGCCCTACCCATCCAACCATCCCCACCCAAACATCCCACGCCACACACATCCACCACCTACACACATTTCCCCAAACACATATCTCACCCACCACACGTACCCCACCCACCCACACACACACCAACAGGCACACATACATGTACCTGCCCACCAATCACCTGCCCACCAATCACCCACCCACACATCCCCCAACTACACACATCTCCCCACCCACACACACACATCCTCCACTCATCGCATACCCCATAAACACTCACCCACCCACATATCCTCCACCAAACACACACAGACCCCCAACCACCCAGTCAAACACACATCCCCCAACCAGACATCCCCACCTACACATACACATATCCCCGCCAACCCACACATAACGCACATACCCACACATCAACCACTTTCACAAATGCCTCACCCATACAATCTCCACCCACCCACCCACCCACACAGCCCACGTCCATACATACATACACATCCCACCTCTAACCTACACACACTCACACACTCAACATCCTCAACCCCCCAACCACCGAACCCCCAATCACACAACCCTTAACCACACATCCCCCACCCACATACACCCCACCCACACACACACCACACCCACACACTCACACATATCCCCACCCATACACACATCCCAACACATATCCCCACCCACCAACACATTCCCCATCCACAAACACACAACTCCCACTCACACACACCCCGACCACCAACACACATTCCCACCCACACACACACACACGCACATCCACCACCCATACATTCATCTCCCAGATATATCAATCCACTCACGTACTGACCCCTGAACTACTCACACCAACACATTCCCCCACCCACCCATCAACACAGACATCTCCCATCTACCCACCCACAGTCACACACCCCATCCACCCAGCCAAACACACCACCCCACTGTCACATACATCCTTTACCCATCCGCATATTCCACACCCAGTCACACCTACCCATACACACACATCCCTCACCCACACACATCTCCCCTCCCACACCACATCCCACCCATATACACATCAGCACCCTCACATACATATCCCCCACACGCATCCCCCACACATATCCCGCACACGCATCCCAAATACACATCCCCACCCACACATGCCTCACCCACGCACACATCTCCCCACCAACTCACACACCCCACCTACAAACATTAGCGGCATTAAGATTGCTGAAATCGGCCGCATGTAAGGGAAGTCGCCATCCACGACAAGTTCCATTGTGGCGACAGAGAAAACAATAGAGGAGACTAGTGTAGTGAAAGGCGTGATTGAACTAACGAAACAGAAATCACAAACAATTGAAGATGTCGAACAGTTATTATTAATTTGGATAAATCAAAAACAGTCAGATCATGATTCTGCTTCGGAGGCAATCATATGTGAAAAGATCAGACTTTTGTATGCCGATCTCATTCAGAAAATGCTTGGGATGAGTGCTAGTATACTTAGTGATTTTAAGGCTAGCAGAGGATGGTTTGAAAAATTCAACAAGCGCTCTGGCTTATACACTGTTACTAGGCATGGCGAAGGTGCGAGTTCGGACAAGTTAGGGCCCGAAAATTAGTATTAAACACTATATTTATTCTCTACAAAATGTGTTTTTGGTATTATTTTGGAGTGTCTAGAACGAATTAATTGGATTTACATTGATTTATTTGGAAATAATTGCCTCGGATTTCGTCGGTTTCGGATTTCGCCGATTGTTTTTGGACGGATTATCGACGAAAACCGAGGGTTGACTGTATATTTATAGGGTTTACAACGGTATTGTAAAGCCAAGCGGGTCGATTTTATCGCACCAGGTTAATCTCACAAGGTTCCGTTTTTTTTTTTTTTTGGTGTCCAAGGCGGTCTGTGGAAAATGTCGCACGGGGCACGAAATCCGTAGATCCAGTGATGAACTGGTAATGAGAAGGCTGGAGTCAGAATACGAACCCGCGTCCTATGGTACACTGGTAATGAGAAGGCTGGAGTCAGAATACGAACCCGCGTCCTATGGTACACTGGTAATGAGAAGGCTGGAGTCAGAATACGAACCCGCGTCCTATGGTACACTGGTAATGAGAAGGCTGGAGTCAGAATACGAACCCGCGTCCTATGGTACACTGTAATGAGAAGGCTGGAGTCAGAATACGAACCCGCGTCCTATGGTACACTGGTAATGAGAAGGCTGGAGTCAGAATACGAACCCGCGTCCTATGGTACACTGGTAATGAGAAGGCTGGGGTCAGAATACGAACCCGCGTCCTATGGTACACTGGTAATGAGAAGGCTGGAGTCAGAATACGAACCCGCGTCCTATGGTACACTGGTAATGAGAAGGCTGGGGTCAGAATACGAACCCGCGTCCTATGGTACACTGGTAATGAGAAGGCTGGAGTCAGAATACGAACCCGCGTCCTATGGTACACTGGTAATGAGAAGGCTGGAGTCAGAATACGAACCCGCGTCCTATGGTACACTGGTAATGAGAAGGCTGGAGTCAGAATACGAACCCGCATCCTATGGTACACTGGTAATGAGAAGGCTGGAGTCAGAATACGAACCCGCGTCCTATGGTACACTGGTAATGAGAAGGCTGGAGTCAGAATACGAACCCGCGTCCTATGGTACACTGGTAATGAGAAGGCTGGAGTCAGAATACGAACCCGCGTCCTATGGTACACTGGTAATGAGAAGGCTGGAGTCAGAATACGAACCCGCGTCCTATGGTACACTGGTAATGAGAAGGCTGGAGTCAGAATACGAACCCGCGTCCTATGGTACACTGGTAATGAGAAGGCTGGGGTCAGAATACGAACCCGCGTCCTATGGTACACTGGTAATGAGAAGGCTGGAGTCAGAATACGAACCCGCGTCCTATGGTACACTGGTAATGAGAAGGCTGGGGTCAGAATACGAACCCGCGTCCTATGGTACACTGGTAATGAGAAGGCTGGAGTCAGAATACGAACCCGCGTCCTATGGTACACTGGTAATGAGAAGGCTGGAGTCAGAATACGAACCCGCGTCCTATGGTACACTGGTAATGAGAAGGCTGGAGTCAGAATACGAACCCGCGTCCTATGGTACACTGGTAATGAGAAGGCTGGAGGTCAGAATACAAACCCGCGTCCTATGGTACACTGGTAATGAGAAGGCTGGAGTCAGAATACGAACCCGCGTCCTATGGTACACTGGTAATGAGAAGGCTGGGGTCAGAATACGAACCCGCGTCCTATGGTACACTGGTAATGAGAAGGCTGGGGTCAGAATACGAACCCGCGTCCTATGGTACACTGGTAATGAGAAGGCTGGGGTCAGAATACGAACCCGCGTCCTATGGTACACTGGTAATGAGAAGGCTGGGGTCAGAATACGAACCCGCGTCCTATGGTACACTGGTAATGAGAAGGCTGGAGTCAGAATACGAACCCGCGTCCTATGGTACACTGGTAATGAGAAGGCTGGGGTCAGAATACGAACCCGCGTCCTATGGTACACTGGTAATGAGAAGGCTGGGGTCAGAATACGAACCCGCGTCCTATGGTACACTGGCAATGAGAAGGCTGGAGTCAGAATACGAACCCGCGTCCTATGGTACACTGGCAATGAGAAGGCTGGGGTCAGAATACGAACCCGCGTCCTATGGTACACTGGCAATGAGAAGGCTGGGGTCAGAATACGAACCCGCGTCCTATGGTACACTGGTAATGAGAAGGCTGGGGTCAGAATACGAACCCGCGTCCTATGGTACACTGGTAATGAGAAGGCTGGAGTCAGAATATGAACCCGCGTCCTATGGTACACTGGTAATGAGAAGGCTGGAGTCAGAATACGAACCCGCGTCCTATGGTACACTGGTAATGAGAAGGCTGGAGTCAGAATACGAACCCGCGTCCTATGGTACACTGTTAATGAGAAGGCTGGAGTCAGAATACGAACACGCGTCCTATGGTACACTGGTAATGAGAAGGCTGGAGTCAGAATACGAACCCGCGTCCTATGGTACACTGGTAATGAGAAGGCTGGAGTCAGAATACGAACCCGCGTCCTATGGTACACTGGTAATGAGAAGGCTGGAGTCAGAATACGAACCCGCGTCCTATGGTACACTGGTAATGAGAAGGCTGGAGTCAGAATACGAACCCGCGTCCTATGGTACACTGGTAATGAGAAGGCTGGAGTCAGAATACGAACCCGCGTCCTATGGTACACTGGTAATGAGAAGGCTGGAGTCAGAATACGAACCCGCGTCCTATGGTACACTGGTAATGAGAAGGCTGGAGTCAGAATACGAACCCGCGTCCTATGGTACACTGGTAATGAGAAGGCTGGAGTCAGAATACGAACCCGCGTCCTATGGTACACTGGTAATGAGAAGGCTGGAGTCAGAATACGAACCCGCGTCCTATGGTACACTGGTAATGAGAAGGCTGGAGTCAGAATACGAACCCGCGTCCTATGGTACACTGGTAATGAGAAGGCTGGAGTCAGAATACGAACCCGCGTCCTATGGTACACTGGTAATGAGAAGGCTGGAGTCAGAATACGAACCCGCGTCCTATGGTACACTGGTAATGAGAAGGCTGGAGTCAGAATACGAACCCGCGTCCTATGGTACACTGGTAATGAGAAGGCTGGAGTCAGAATACGAACCCGCGTCCTATGGTACACTGGTAATGAGAAGGCTGGAGTCAGAATACGAACCCGCGTCCTATGGTACACTGGTAATGAGAAGGCTGGAGTCAGAATACGAACCCGCGTCCTATGGTACACTGGTAATGAGAAGGCTGGAGTCAGAATACGAACCCGCGTCCTATGGTACACTGGTAATGAGAAGGCTGGAGTCAGAATACGAACCCGCGTCCTATGGTACACTGGTAATGAGAAGGCTGGAGTCAGAATACGAACCCGCGTCCTATGGTACACTGGTAATGAGAAGGCTGGAGTCAGAATACGAACCCGCGTCCTATGGTACACTGGTAATGAGAAGGCTGGAGTCAGAATACGAACCCGCGTCCTATGGTACACTGGTAATGAGAAGGCTGGAGTCAGAATACGAACCCGCGTCCTATGGTACACTGGTAATGAGAAGGCTGGAGTCAGAATACGAACCCGCGTCCTATGGTACACTGGTAATGAGAAGGCTGGAGTCAGAATACGAACCCGCGTCCTATGGTACACTGGTAATGAGAAGGCTGGAGTCAGAATACGAACCCGCGTCCTATGGTACACTGGTAATGAGAAGGCTGGAGTCAGAATACGAACCCGCGTCCTATGGTACACTGGTAATGAGAAGGCTGGAGTCAGAATACGAACCCGCGTCCTATGGTACACTGGTAATGAGAAGGCTGGAGTCAGAATACGAACCCGCGTCCTATGGTACACTGGTAATGAGAAGGCTGGAGTCAGAATACGAACCCGCGTCCTATGGTACACTGGTAATGAGAAGGCTGGAGTCAGAATACGAAACCCGCGTCCTATGGTACACTGGTAATGAGAAGGCTGGAGTCAGAATACGAACCCGCGTCCTATGGTACACTGGTAATGAGAAGGCTGGAGTCAGAATACGAACCCGCGTCCTATGGTACACTGGTAATGAGAAGGCTGGAGTCAGAATACGAACCCGCGTCCTATGGTACACTGGTAATGAGAAGGCTGGAGTCAGAATACGAACCCGCGTCCTATGGTACACTGGTAATGAGAAGGCTGGAGTCAGAATACGAACCCGCGTCCTATGGTACACTGGTAATGAGAAGGCTGGAGTCAGAATACGAACCCGCGTCCTATGGTACACTGGTAATGAGAAGGCTGGAGTCAGAATACGAACCCGCGTCCTATGGTACACTGGTAATGAGAAGGCTGGAGTCAGAATACGAACCCGCGTCCTATGGTACACTGGTAATGAGAAGGCTGGAGTCAGAATACGAACCCGCGTCCTATGGTACACTGGTAATGAGAAGGCTGGAGTCAGAATACGAACCCGCGTCCTATGGTACACTGGTAATGAGAAGGCTGGAGTCAGAATACGAACCCGCGTCCTATGGTACACTGGTAATGAGAAGGCTGGAGTCAGAATACGAACCCGCGTCCTATGGTACACTGGTAATGAGAAGGCTGGAGTCAGAATACGAACCCGCGTCCTATGGTACACTGGTAATGAGAAGGCTGGAGTCAGAATACGAACCCGCGTCCTATGGTACACTGGTAATGAGAAGGCTGGAGTCAGAATACGAACCCGCGTCCTATGGTACACTGGTAATGAGAAGGCTGGAGTCAGAATACGAACCCGCGTCCTATGGTACACTGGTAATGAGAAGGCTGGAGTCAGAATACGAACCCGCATCCTATGGTACACTGGTAATGAGAAGGCTGGAGTCAGAATACGAACCCGCGTCCTATGGTACACTGGTAATGAGAAGGCTGGAGTCAGAATACGAACCCGCGTCCTATGGTACACTGGTAATGAGAAGGCTGGAGTCAGAATACGAACCCGCGTCCTATGGTACACTGGTAATGAGAAGGCTGGAGTCAGAATACGAACCCGCGTCCTATGGGGTTCGAGGAAGAAGAGTAGCCTTTGTAGCCGTGGTTTTGTGGAGAAATGATCAACACTAGAATAAACGGAACTGCTGTCAAGCTTAATTGATGAAATGCCAGACAAAAAAGTAGGTTTATACCAAAATGGATGGCGGAAAATGGGAAGTATGAGTTTGTCATAGTTATGATTTATAAGTTGTTAGGGACGCAGAGGTGTTTCCAAGGCACCAGGGCCGGGTTATATACTGGCCAAGACCAATTGACGCGTCCTCGCCGAGCGTCCTGGGCAACAGGTCCCTTCGAGGTCCTGGCTGAAGTCAATAGGATCGCCGATTCCTCCGAAGTCGGAGAGTGTCTGCCTGTATGGCGAGGCACCACCAGTCTGCACACCAATAAGCCAGACATGGGACAACGGATACTCACACAAAACTCAGGTCCTGTATGACATCACACTGATGTTGGACAACAGGATACCTTCATCCGACATACAGGACTTCGCGTTGGAGCTCAAGCCAACGAACACAAGCAAGCAAGCAAGCATAAGTTGTTAATATGGTAGTAGATATGTTGTATTATATATCAAATTAAATTAGTTTGCATGAAGAAACTACTGCATTAATATTTTATTTGATGCAACATTTCGCAATGACAACGTTATACAGAGTGTTTGTAAAGTCTCACTATACTTTGTATGTAGAACACATTTAAAGATTGAAGTACATCATGCCATGACAATTGTGCTCCAGCAGACAACAGCCATTCTCTGCATATTGCTTTACGATGGATCCGAGAAGGATACGAGAATGGCTGTCGTCTGCTGGAGTAATTCTTTGCACGGAAGACAGAATTAACAACAGACACGTTGCAGAAGGTATTTAACAATTTGAAGAGACGTGTACAATCATATCTTGAAGCCCGCGGTGGACATTTCCAACACTCGTTATAATGAATACTTCATTGGTACTTTCCAGCTTCCCCAAAAACAGCGTTAGACCATAGCAGTGACTATTGTAACTAATTTAATGAATTTTTAAGCACATTTTTTAAGACGTCATGTACTTAATTTTTTCAAATTTGTTCTACATACCAAGTGTAGTAAAACTTTACAAACACCCGATATAAGCCCATGGCAAATACGTGAGGTCGCTTAAGACTATTCATCATCCCTTGGCACTTAATCAGGTACAAAGGCAATGAGTCAATCACCAAAGAAAAATAAAAATAAAAAAACAGACAAAACGAGAAGTAGACAAGCTTTACACGAATACTATCAAAAGCAACAAAATGAACGTTGCAGGCTAAAGCCTTCGTCAGCACAGAATAAATAAACACAAACCTACATAACTACATGAAAAACTCTACATGAAAATAACAATGTAAAAGTGACTTTTCTGTATTCTTGTTATGTGCTCAACACGTCTTTCAAATGATCTGACGGACATGATCGTAAGATAAGGGAAAACCGTCTCATTTTCCAGTTGGGTTCACTCTTTCTTCACGATCTCAGTGTTAACAAGTTTCATTTAACTTCCAATTCCCCCTTCCCTCCACCTCCCACATCATTAGTGTGAATTACACACCGTGTGCTTCCTTTTCCCTATACCTCCCTCCCTTTTACCCCCACTGTTTTCAGCCCATTGACCTTCTTAACCACACATCCGGTTCATTCACGTCTTTGTAATCATACATGCTGATCCTTTGAAAGACGTGTCCAGCCCACTAACTGACTGACTGACTGACTGGCCGACTAACTAATTAACTAACCTACTAGCTAGCTAGGTAACTGACTAACTGACTGACTAATCAACCATTCAACCAACAGCCAGTCAGCCAACCAATCAACTAACCAGCAAATCAACCAACTAGCAAACAAACCAGCCAAACATCCAACCTGCCAACCAGTCAACCAACCAGCCAGCCAATCAGCCAGCCAACCAGCCAACAAACCAACCAGCCAACTAATCAGCCAACCAATGAACCAGCTAACCAATCAACCAGCCAACCAACGAGCCAGCCAAACAATCAACCAGCCAACCAACGAGCCAGCCAAACAATCAACCAGCAAACCAACGAGCCAGCTAAACAACGAACCAGCCAACCAACCAGCCAACTAACCAGTCAGCCAACCACTCAACCAACCAACCAACTAATCAATCAGCCAGACAACCAACCATCCAACCAGACATCCAACCAACCAACGACCAACGAAGTGATCAACCACTAAGTCATCCAACCAGCGAACTAATCAACCAACCAACCAACCAGCTAGCCAGCCAACCAGACAGAGAACTAGTCAACCAGCCAGCCAACCAACCAACCAACCAAGCAAGCAACCAATCAACCAAACAACTAACTATTTAACTAACTAACTAACTAACTAATTAACTAACTACGAGGGGAAGTTAATAAGTAAGTCACAAATGGCTGTAGAAATATAACTACATATGATAACAACTTGAAACCAGTTTATTTTTATGCATACATTGTCTCTTTATTTCTCAACATAATTTCCACCAACATTGATGCACTTATCCCATTGCTATATCAGTCCTCCGAACCGGCTTCATAGAACTGCGTGCTCTGTTTTCTAAACCACGTTTTCACTTCACATTCAACTTCGGCGTCATTCGCGAAATGTCTCCCGCCAAGGTGGGTTTTCAGTGGACAAAAAAGGTGGAAATCGCTAGGGGCTAAGTCGGGGCTGCAAGGTGGATGTTCCAGAACTTCCCACCTTAGTTGGTTAATTTTCTCCTGAGTTAATTGAGTCGTATGTGGTCTGACATTGTCATCAAGAAGCAACACTCCTATGGTCAGCATTCCTGTAAATTTCAATCGATCTTGCATTATGCTGTATGCCGAACCTTGTGAGCAGCTATTGCAGATGCTACAGAGTCTATCGTTACTCGCCTGTCACCTCTAATCATCTCCTCCGCCTGCTGCACGGATGCTTCTGTTGCAATCTCAACAGGACGACCAGATCGGATTTCATCAACAATTGTAGAGCGTCCTTGAGAAAATTTTTCTATCCAGCTATGCACCGCTTTACGGGACAAACATTTGTCAGCATAAACAGGAAGCATTTCCTTATGAATTTCCTTTGCAGGCAGTTCTTTTGCCCAAAAAAACACACAAAAAAACGCACAACAGCACGTTGCTCTTTGGTTGTAAATCCGTGAACGGAGTGGGTCAGAGTGCCAGCGGAGCAGTCAGACTTGTGCAGAGTTATAATCACATTGAGCCGGGAGTGCAGGGAGTGGCCAGCAGGGGACACGAAAGTGGAAATTCAGCAACTAATTCAGGATAATGCTCGCCTGGGTGATGTGATTATCTACACAGATGGTTCTGTCTTGAGAGGTAGAAGAAGTGCCTGGGGTTTCTTGGCAAAGGCTAATGATCGACGTTTGGTGCAGGAGAGCTTGGCATATGATACCACAACATCTAGCTTAAGAATGGAGGTGGAGGCGGTCAGTGCAGCTTTCCGCTGGATGGAGAATACGACACACACACACACACACATCGTGATTGTAACTGACTCAGAAAGCATGCTGAAGAAGTGAGGACAGGCAAGCTTCATGCAGAGTGGCTTGCTTCGCTTCGGAGGTCACGGGTGGCAAGCATCGCCTAGATCTTTTCTCCGGGGCATGCCGGTGTGCTGGGGAATGAACAGGCGGACAGATTGGCTGGCTCGGCAAAACTTGGTGGAGTACTGATGCATGATAAGGCAGACGTGGTAGCGGCCTTGTGGGAGCACGTGCACACCTCGGAGGAGCAAATATATCACCATGGTCTGTCAAGAATGAGACAGTGAAGAGTGGCGAGGGGATTTGGCCGACACTCGGCGCTCAGAGGAAAGGCGAGACGGACATGTAATCAGATTGCTACTTGTACTATTGGTGTTGGAGCTCTTCGCTGGCTGCTGAGGATGGGGACGGAGCGCTTATGGGAATGCCCCGAATGCTGTGATGTCGGTTCATAAATCAATCAATCAATCAATCAATCAATCAATCAATCATGTACACCCCGTAAGTACAGTCGCCATTTTGTTTTTGCGCTGCGCATGCGCATGAAACACATAGCGCTACCTAACGAACGGGAATATAAAGCTCGATATTGCTATCACCTAATGACACCTGTAGAAAACACCCACTACAGTTACCTACCATCCCACAGAACTGTGTGTCTTACTTATTGACTCGCCCTCGTAATTAACTAACTAACAACCAACCAACCAACCAACCAACCAACCAACTAACTAACTAACTAACTAACTAACTAACGCGATAACAGACTAACTAACGAGATAACAAACTAACTAACATGGGAGATAACTGTCTAAATCAGGGAGGCAACTTCGTAGATACACGAAACATAACATAATCAATCCTTATTTTGACAATAACTGCGTAGATACAGGATCGCTAATTCGATCAATCCTTGTTTAGACAATAACTGCGTAGATACATGATTGATAATCCGATCAGTCCTTGGTTTGATAATTGAATTTATACAGTATAAATGATCAAATAAATACAACAATAGGTAAAGCACGAAATTCCACTGTATTTTAAAAATCGAGGAGCGGTGCAATATGTATTGGACAAGATGATATAGTTAATAGATAGACGGAATATCTGGAAGAGCTGTATGATGATAGGAGACCCGATGTAAAAGAACAATGGCGAGGGTCCACTAAGACTTACATTAGAAGTTAAAGATGCACTACATCGAATTAAGAAAGGAAAGGCACCCGGTCCAGACATTACATTTGAAGAAGTTGAGACTCTAGGTGATTTATTGGAATCGAAGTAACTAGCAAAATTCTAAATGTCATCTGCACTAGTGGGTACATTCCTAGTGACCTATTAAATTCCATCTTTATCGCTCTGCTAAAGAAACCAGGCGCTTTAGAATGCAAAGAACATCGCACAATAAGTTGGATGAGTCACAAGACAAAGCTGTTGCTAGGAATTATTATTAGAAGAATAAAACACAAGATTACACCAGAAATTGGTGACGATCAGAGTGGATTTGCACAGAGAAATGGCACAAACAGTGACACATATATTCTCAGGACACTATTAGAAAGAGCTATTTCAGTAAAAACAGATCTGTACTTATGTTTCATAGACTAAACAAAAGCATTTGACAATGTGAAACATGAGGGAATTGTAAAATTAATAAAGCAACTGAATACTGATGGCAAAGATCTGCGAATAATAAAGAACGCATACTGGCAGCAAACAGCAGCTTTAAGAATCAACAACCTGGTAGGAACATTTCAGTGTATAAAGAAGGGCGTCAGACAAGGTTGTGTATTGTCTCCCGATTTGTTCTCCTTGTCCAGTGAATATATATTGAGATCTGCAGAAAATATGTCAGGGGTCCTGGTTGGTGGACATAATATAAATAACTTACGTTATGCTGACGACAACGACTTGATAGCAACAAGTCAGAACGTTCTACAGGAAATGATAGATAGAGTGGCTGTGCAGAGTGAAAGAATGGGGCTTAGTTTGAATAATAGAAAGACAGAAGTCATGGTGATATCAAAGAAACAGATTGTGTCTAAATGTGCAATTAAAGTAAATGACGTTATTTTGGGACAAGCGTAGAAATTCAGATATCAAGGGACATGGATAACAGATCGAAGATACATCACAGAGATAAAGAACAGAATATGACAATCATAAACTGCATTCTATCAAATGAAGACCATTTTATGCAATTAATCCATATCCTTGGAAGTTATAAAAATAGTTCTTGCATGTTATATAGAACCAGTTCTAACGTATTTCTGCAAATTATGGACAAGTAGTAAACAAGCGGGACATAAACATGGAAGCCTTTGAGATATGGTTTTATAGAAGAATGCGGAACATTAATTGGACGGCCACAATGAGCTATCTGGACGTTTAAGGGAAGCTAAGATACAAAGACAATTTATCACAAACATCAGAAAGAAGTAATTAATCATCGTTTATTCTGGGCCACATTATAAGACAAAAAGTGGAACATGTCGTGACAACCCGAAACATTTTTCGAAAGAGAGAAAGAGGAAGACGGCTATAAAACATTCTTGGCAGTCTTGTGTCATTGTCGTAAGTAAAGAATATCGTAGTATTTATTTGTTCTTCTTTACTATTTTAGTGTCGTCCCTGGAGTGAGGGGAATCAACATCCACATTTATTTTAATTCAATATCACTATCCTGGAGATATCCAGCAAACTCCGTCCACAACACTCCCTCAATCTGAAGACACCTTCTTCTCACTCTTACTCACCCCTGGATCATGCCCCCTCTCATTCTTCCCCAACATAACATACTTGACAACTCTAGCTTCAACAAATAAAAACAAGAAATTTATTAAAGCAAAGAGTATATGTAGGAGAAGTGTGTGTGTGTGTAATGTGTAGAATGTGTGACGTATATTCTAAGGTGTATATAGACTCAGATCAGTGTTCAGGAGTATAGTCATTCTCATCACTGTGCTGAGAACACACTAGCACCATGTATTCCAGACAAACAACCTCACCGAGGTGATGCTTCTCCGGTCACGTGAAGAGTTTCTCCGCTATCTCTCGAGGCATCCAGATGTTTGGACATCCATGACAAACACTGTCTAATGAGAGTCTTCAATCTAATTCACACTATGAATTTCCTCTGTTATTAACTGTTTGTTACTCAGAGAATTCTAACACTATTGTCACTGTTACTTGGGAAATCTTAATTGATCTAGTGTCACTGGTTGTAAAGATTCCCCATATTAACACCACAATCTGAATGTTCCAGGTATTTCTATAAATTTATATGAATGTTCCTGGTATCAGTGTTGTATATATATATATATATATATATATATATATATATATATATATATATATATATATATATATATATATATATATAATGTTCTGACTGTTCAGTGATACAACTATCACTTGCTAAACATAAGTATCATCAGCATGTCCTGCTCAGCAGAAGCCAGGTTCCCGCAGACCAACTTGGGTATAAGCCCAATGTAGAGGCCTCTCAGCAACTTCTGTCTTCAAATCCTGAGCCATCATCTTCTAAACTGTGTTCTAGCTTCACTGTTGAATATCATAGCACACCTACAGTGGAACCTGTTGAGTAGAGAATACTATGGTGAGAGCAACTCAATCCTGGCCGGAATTAGGTGAGTGTAGGCCAATAGCAGCACTCAGATCTACAACAGAGATCCGATCTCTGTCATATGGCCAAATAGCTCATCACATGGTCTGAGACATGGCAACACCAGGAAAGAATAAAGGAACGGGTAGAAACCCAGCAGATGCCCTACTGGAAGATCCTACCATTTCACATTCCCCTCCTCCCTCCCAACCATCCTCAATCTCTCTAATTATTATCCCACTACATTGTCCTCAACTCCCTGAGTAAAATGATATATCACACAAGCTAGTTAAAGCCACACAATAGGATACTAGTGCCGACGCTCCTATGATACTTTCTAGCACCGCACTTATAGAACATTCTATCACCACACCTATAATACATTACATCACCGCACAGTACTGTACTCTATTCCTAATCATACTCTAAGTTAGATATGATTAATAGAATACCATATGCCTATTCCGGTTGCTGATTGAAACTATGCAATCACAGACTGGATCTATGTCCGCCGATAAATATCAACAATTTGACACTATAGTTTCTTTCATTGACCACAACTCGGAAACTGCACCGATCCTTAAAACTTCAGAAATCTTGGTCGACTAACGCAACTTGTTTATTTCAACTGGTTTTATATCGGGCTTGCGTGACGTCACCAAATTGTCTAGACGCAGAGGCGTCGAGAAGTTGTTTTTCTCTGTATTTTTCCCAACTCAATGTGAACATCTGGCTGGTGTCCCCTTTCATCTGGGAAATTGTCTCCTGTCTGTGATCTAGAGACCTTCTCCACATCACAAGACTCCATCCGACGTCTGGCCAGACATTCCGTCTATCACTTAAAAGGCTGACTCCCGCCTTATAGACGGATGGCGCCATTGTACGTTTCTCGAGCAACAACTTGTTAACAAAATGCCGACCGGTGTAGACATTGTAACGCGTCGTATTTTTGTTCCTCCGTCCATACACATCAAAGGGTTGTCTGTTTGTGCCGACGAATGTCTCCTTTTGTCATCGATCGAAACTAGCAAGTTTATTTTTCGTGACAGTCATGACACGGAAGGAAATGAACACACGAACTGATTCATGCTGTCGGAGATGGCATGATGTAGAGAAGCATGACTACCCTTACCATTCGGCCAGGCAATTGATGGTGATGATGATGATGATGATGATGATGATGATGACGATGACGATGATGATGATGATGATGATGATGATGATGATGATGATGATGATGATGATGATGATGACGATGATGACGATGATGATGATGATGATGATGATGATGATGATGATGATGATGATGATGACGATGATGACGATGATGATGATGATGATGATGATGACGATGATGATGATGATGACGATGACGATGACGATGATGATGATGATGATGATGATGATGATGATGATGATGATGATGATGATGATGATGATGATGATGAAATCCTCCTACCCCGTACAGGAGACAACAGCGTAAATAAAAGACAAACATGTCACCAGAATACCATTAAGAAGGTGGCACAATCGTGCCAGCAGATAACCAATCCGATCACTCACTTCACTTCCCCCGTGGACTACCAAATAAATGTGGGACAGACTGTGATATTCGGGTGTGGTTGAGTTCATTAAGTGCGGGTTGTTCAGCACCGATCTGTTTGTCTTGTGTGAACCTTGGAAGGACTTAATATAGGATACACTCGCTCCTCTTCTGTCTCTCTGTCTCTGTCTCTGTCTCTCTCTGTCTCTGTCTGTCTGTCTGTCTGTCTCTCTCTCTCTCTCTCTCTCTCTCTCTCTCTCTCTCTCTCTCTCTCTCTCTCTCTCTCTCTCTCTCTCTTCTCTCTCTTGTTTATTTATGATTAGTGTATGTTTACAGGATTCATTTCACAAAGTTTGATTCGTTGTGTTTTTGTTTTTGTTTTTGTAGTTTTGTTTTTCAAAGTAAATGCAACATTTATGATAGATAATTGCTGTGCATGAACGCCTACGCCAGCCTGGCACGGCACTTGATGATGATGATGAATTGCTGTGCGAAAAGCTGAGTGACTGGAAGGGCCGAACGTAAGACGGGACTACGTGCCCAAGTTGTGGCCCGTTGGAGATAAAGTGTTTTATCTGTCTCTGTCTCTGTGTCTTTATGTCTCTGTCTCTCTGTCTCTCTGTCTCTCTGTCTTTCTGTCTGTCTGTCTGTCTGTCTGTCTGTCTGTCTGTCTGTCTCTCTCTCTCTCTCTCTCTCTCTCTCTCTCTCTCTCTCTCTCTCTCTCTCTCTCTCTCTCTCTCTCTCTCTCTCTCATTCTCGATGCGAAGATAGGAAATGCAGAAGTCTTCATGAGGGAAAACGAACAGATACATTTGAAATACAAACAGGAGTGAGACAGGGATTCTTTTGTCACCTCTATTATTCTTTACTGATTTTTTGGTGTGATGGAAAACGAGCAGGCGGACAGATTGGCTGGGTCTTCACCTCTGGGTGGGGTACTGGTGCATGATAAGGTAGTCGTGGTCGGGGCCTGTTGCGATCGTGTGTATTATGAGGTGGAGCAGCAGAATCATCACGGTCCCGAGAGAATGGTTCGGCATGGAGTGACAAGAGGATCTGCTCGAGACTCAGTTCTCCGAAGAAAATGTCATATAGACACAGACAGCAAATTACTGCCCCTTGTCATCTTAACAGACAGTAGTTCCTTACATTGTGCTTAAAAACAGGCATAATAACTACAGCTCGGTCAGACCAGGGATGGAGTTATACCTCTCCATAGCACAAAGCCTGGGCTGAATTGTAGAGAACAATGTGTTACCCATGCAGCATGATCCCTCTCTTGGCCTGCCCAGTTTACTCCAGAGGAAAGGTGACACCAATACGCCTGGAACAAGACAAGCTGCAGAAGCTGCCGGATCAGCAACTGGTATCATTA
The DNA here is from genome assembly GCA_014155875.1 of Cepaea nemoralis. Taxonomy (NCBI): domain Eukaryota; kingdom Metazoa; phylum Mollusca; class Gastropoda; order Stylommatophora; family Helicidae; genus Cepaea; species Cepaea nemoralis. The sequence goes on from JACEFZ010022779.1 coordinate 26,334, forward strand.
GTACTGGGACTCTTCACTGGCTGTTGAAGATGAGGACGGAGCACTTATGGAGCTGTCCAGACTGTTGTGATGTCGGTTGTTAACCAGACTCAACTCAATTGGCAATAGACTGGGTCATGAAGACAATAACTACTGTTACAAATTGATTTAATCGATTCCGACACCGGAAATTGAGGAAATTTGACGATGCCAACTTGGCCGCCGGCACACTCGTCTGTCACATGCACGAAATCAGATGGAGAATCAGCTGATCACACTTGATGACATGTCACAACATTCAGGTGAAACATTCCCGGAGGAGGCACAAAAGTAATACGATGAAACTAGGGAAATAGCCAACCGATTTCAACCTGGTGAAATCTCAGTTTATCAGGCAGAATCATTCTTCTTCTTCTTCGTCTTACTTCTTCTTCAGCGTTCCGAGCCACTTGAGGTTCTTTGCTGCAGATACAATCCGTCTCCATTCGTCTCTCTGGTTGACCTTCTCTTGCCAGTCGTTGATTCCAAGTGCTTGTAGGTCTGTATATATATTATCTCTCCACCGCCTTCTTGGTCTACCTCGGGGTCTACGGTCATTTATTTCCTGAGTGTAAGCGAGTTTTGTTTCCCTATTATCTTCCATTCTTTCTATATGCCCCAGCCATTGTAGTCTATTAGCCTTCATGATACCAGTGATTAGCGAGGACTTAAACAGATCATAAATGTCTGTGTTACTTCTTCTTTTCCACTCTCCACTTTGGGTATCCCTAATGGGTCCAAAGATGCGTCTTAACACTTTGTTCTCAAAGGTGTGTAATAAGGCTTCGTCTCCTTTCGTTGTACTCCAGGTTTCAGAGCCATACAGCACAACTGGTCTGATCAGTGTTTTGTATATTGTGATTTTGTTGTTACGAGATAGCGCAATTGATTTTAGTAGATGTTGTAGTACATAGTATATCTTATTTCCAGAATTGATTCTTCTTCTTCTTCTTCGTTCATCCAGAGTTTTTTTTCCGGATGTGATTGCGTTGTGCCTGTTTACGGCAAAGCTGCGTTCTTGCGCCGTTAGGCCGACACATCCGACTTCTGCGGGCATTTGTTGACCGGGTTAACCATCCCGGGGGTTTCTTAGGACGTTTTATTCTCACTGTTGTGGTGTTATCCCCCATCCCAGCTGGCCCATATAGAACAGCCAAAGACATCCTGGTCAGCCCTCAAGGGAAGGCAGGGGCAGACCATGGGCATTCCCCGCCATCCAAGGAGGCTTCCATACTTGCAGAGCCAACACATAGCGCTCTGGTACTGGGCTCACCCAAGGAATCGTCACGTCCTGCACGTGGCTGCTTAGCCTCACTTCCGTATATTGGGCCTTCCGTTCACCATAGGCTGTTCTTCCGGAAACCAGAAGAATGCAGTCTGCAGATGACATCCACACAGTGAGCTTTCGATTCGGACTTTCCACGTAATGGATTTGCTATCCAAGCAATATTCCATTTCGTGCCACTAGGACACTTTTCCACCTTTTATGAAGCCCACACAGCGAGCTTTCGATTTGGACTTTCCACATAATGGATTTGCTATCCAAGCAATATTCCATTTCATGCCTCTGGGTCGCTTTTGTAACCGACATACCTGTGGTATGAAGTGTGGCAGTCTGAATACTTCTTCATGCACCTTTAAATGTCAACCTGTATGTAGTTAAAGTAAGCTGCGGTCAACTTGAGCTTGTTGATATCTCCATAGAGCTTGTCCTCAAATGGAGCAGGTGTGGGCCAAAATATCTTTCTCTGTTCTGCATATGTTGGGCAATCCTGCAGCAAATGTTTTGCTGTCATTTTTCCAGTTCGACAATTACATTCATCGGTATCTCCTATCTTTAGTTTATTGAACAAGTGGTATTTCAGCCTGTTATGTCCTGTGCGGAGTCTGAAGATTGCTACTTGTTCTCTTCGGTCAAGTTTGTAATATGCATCATCCTTCTGGTGGCCTGGATGCTCTGATTCCCATTTGGTTCTATAAGTGCTTTTTATCAACCTCTTTGCCTCATTATAGGTTATGTCTATGTCAGGCTGTGGTAGTCGTCCGCCCTCTTTTGCCAGTCTGTCAGCCTCTTCATTTCCAGGTATACTGCAATGTGATGGGATCCACTGTATTACAACTTTTTTGGATTTCTGGCATAGACCATGGAGTGCTGCTCTTAGGTCAGTTAGTTCTGTGCTGTTATTGCTCTTCAGTATTGAGACAGCTGACTTTGCATCTGTGAAGATAGCTATTTGCTTCTCTTTATTTTCCTCCATCAAGAGCATTTCTGCTGCAGTTTTCAGAGCCTCTACCTCCGCTTTGAAGTTACTTGAAAATTTTCCAGTAGCCACTGAATGTGTTTTTTTTTCACTCCATTTTTTAAATTTAGGAGAATTCCTCCTCCTCCATTCACTATTGAATTTTTGGCTGATCCATCTGTATATGCATGGGTCCAATTGCTGCTTGGGTAATGTTCTTTTATGTAGTTTAGGGTTATTTCTCTTCTTTCAGTTTCATGCTGAGTGTTCTTTTTCTCAATACCAGGAATGTTTTCTATCATCTCAGGCAGTTGCTGCTGTCTCCAAGCTGGGAACTTGTGTGCATTGTAAATGGGTTTGACTGTTGATATGTTAAGTATAGGATCTGCCCTAATCTTTCGTTTTGCAGTTTCTACAAAGTTGCTACGCTTCAGTCTTCCCTTTCCAAAACCATTAAACCTGTTATACATAGGGTGGTCTGTCAATCTTCTAAATTTTTCTGCTTGTTGCTGGGCTCTGCTATCTCTTCTATCCTGCATTGGTTGTAAACAAGTGATCTTTTCTAGTTCATTAATATGCGTTGTCTTCAGGCTTCCAGTTATGATTCGCATTCCTTGATTTTGGACTCTACTTATTTTGTTAAAGTTTGACTTAGCTGCTGTTGCCCAAGCTGTAATGCCATATTCCAGTACTGGCCTCACCCGTCCTGTATATAACTTCTTGAGAACTTTCTCATCTGCTCCCCACGTTGTACCAGCAAGCTTTTTCATGATTGCCATTCTTTGCCTTGCTCTTGTTCGATTTTTCTCAACCTGTGTTTTCCATGTCAGGCGACGATCAAAGGTGACTCCTAGATAGTTTGGATTTTCTTCATGGCGCAATATTTTTCCATTCAATACCAGCTTAGGTTGCTGAGTTTTATTTGAGAGGGAGAACACTGTGCATGTTGTTTTCTCCTCACTTATCTTCACTAGCCATGATTTTGACCAGTCCTCTAGCGCTAATAGGGCTTGCTGTATTCTGCTGTTAGCTGTACTAATATATTCTTCAGATGTCCATATGGCTAGGTCATCTGCAAAGGAGGATGTGTGTACTCTGGCTGGAAAATTTTCCGTGATGTCATTTATATATGCTAGGAATAATGTTGGTGAAAGAACTCCTCCTTGGGGGACACCTTGCTCCAACAGCATCATTTTGCTGGTTTGTCCTTGTACTTTTGTCCTGGCAGTTCTGTTCTCAAGGTAGTGGCTGATCCATTTGTACATTTTCCCACAAACATGCATTTTTTGCAGTTTTACTTTCAGTCCTTCCTTCCATACTTTATCAAATGCTTTTTCTAAATCTATCCAGACCGCTAGTGTGTGCTTTTTCTCTTGGAAGGCATCCTCTATTTCCTGAGCTATATAGGTTATTTGATCTTCAGTGGATCTGTACTTTCTGAATCCTGCTTGGTGTGGTGTTAAGAGTTGGTTTTCTTCCAGATGCCATGTTAGCCTGCCATTGATAATGCGTTCCATTAATTTTCCTACACAGCTAAGTAGACTTATAGGTCGATAGCCATTTGGTTCTTCCAGGTCTTTTCCTTTCTTTGGGACTGGTATTAGTATAGCTTCCTTCCATGCCTGTGTGACTATTCCCCTCTTCCAGCTGTAAATTAGGACTGCTAGTAGTTTATTTTTTGCCTTAGTGCCTAGTCCTATTAGCATTTCATTTGTGATTCCATCCTTTCCTGGTGATTTCTTCTTCTTTAGGGTATTCATTGCCTGTTCCATTTCTTCCATTGTTAGATTTGCCATCATATATTCTGCTGCTGTCTCTGTATTACTATGATGTATCTGTTTATCTTTGATTTCTTTCTTCTGTTCAGTTGTAATATCAATATGGTTTGCACTGGCATAGTGTTCCATTAGTGCATTTGCAGCCTTCTTTCCTGTAAGCAAGGCATTTCCTTGTTTAATTGTTATTTGTTTGTTTCTAGGTCCTTCATTGTTCATGGCTTTCACTAGTTTCCATAGTTTGTTTCCATCCCTGTCAAAGTTCAGGTTTTTCTGTTTTTTCCCTCCAACAATCACTTGTTGTTTGATTTACTGTTCTTTTATATTTTGCTGAGATGGCTTTGAGAGAGATGTTCGCTTCAGTTGTTTGTTCTCTCTCTGCGGTCTTCCTGGCATCTTCAACTTTGTCCTCCAAAATTTGTAGTTCTTCAGTCCAGTATGGTTTGTAATTTTTCCTCGCTCCTCTTGGAATAGACTCAGTGGCCGCCTGTATTGTTGCTCTGTTTAGACTTTCCACCATTTGCTTCATGTTTCCATATCGTGTATTTATATTTTCACAATATTTGTCTGTTAGTATGGCAAATCTGTCCCAATCTGCTCGTTTGTAATTCCAGCGGGACAAAGGCTTTTGCTCCTGTGGAAGATACTCCATATTCATTACAAGCTTGATTGGTCTGTGGTCACTACCTGCTAATTGGTCAAGCACATGGCGATCGATTTTGTGGAGGATGTCTCCTATGCAGAAAGCTAAGTCTGGAGTAGAATTGGTAATCCATCTTCTGGAGTAGAAGCTCGGTGTGTCATCCGCTTTGTCGAGTAGATGGAGATTTGAGTCTATTTCCCAGTCCTCCACTTCATCTCCTCTTTTGTCAGTATCTGGGTATCCCAATCTTTCTGAGCGGCTATTAAAGTATCCGACAATAGTTAATTAGTTAATTAGTCGCGGTTCCAACTTCACAGCAACGGGTCGTCTCCATTATGCTCCGTTCCTGTGCCAGTGAATATCACACAAAACGCCTCCCACTGCCCAATGTGAAAAGTGGAAAAGACAGGAGTCTCGACAAACGACAGCCCGCACAGATACACTGTGCATAATGCCGCCGCCAAAATGTCAACACAATAGTCCCCCACGAAACATCCAGTTCATTTCTGATGGAATCGGCAATCATTTTCCCATCTGGATGTTTCCTAGATGTTCACCCACACAGTACACGAAAATACAGTTCATCGTCGATGGCAGTGGCAGTCGACCAGAAGCCCAGCAGCCACGCATTTCTGCATAAGGCAAAAACCGGTCAACTCTGGGACATAGCCAGCTGCCATCGCTCCGAACATGCAGTCACGTTCCAAAAAACCTCGGGCAGATTCAGAAGCATTTCACACGAAACTCACAGCTCACAGTGTCGCGCCACGCACTCACTCAGTAGCAGGGCGACGGAACCATCCGTCTCCGACAATAATGCAATTTGTGTCAGTTATTTTCATGTTTGAGAGTGTAAGATCCTTATCTGCCGGGCTATATAGATTGTAAATTCTTATTTTCACGTCCTTTATCATTATATCAACACCTATAATTTCCGTTTGGTTGTCAGAGATCACAGATACTTCGCTGCAAGGTATTGTATTTCGTGTAAGTATTAGAACTCCTCCTTTGTGTCCTTCGCGGTCGAAACGTGTGACCTGATATCCTCTGACTGAGAATTTGTGATTGGCGTTGAGGTGTGTCTCTTGAATGCATGCCACATCTATTCTATCTTTATGAAGACGCTGTGTTAGGGAGACTTTCTTGTTATAAACTCCTTCGGCATTCCACTGTAGTATGTTGAGTGTCCGGGGTGTTTGGTCAATAGCTCGTAACCTACTCCTCTGTGCCTTGACTCCACAGCACAGGGGAAGGTGACCATCAGTAGTCATGGGTGGACCCCCTCGAGGCAGGGGTCCGGCGCTATCACCGCCTGATGGGACTTCGCGGGATTAGCACCATAACGATTAATTTTGATTTGTGACATCATGAATTAAGTTACTTTGCACTGCTTTGCCAAGCCTGTGGCTCAGTACATCCGATTTCGACAAGCATTTTTCCGGGGTGCTTTCCCTAGCCTTTGACTGTCCCCAGTCTACCTACAAGGCAGCAGGTTTTACGTTGCACTGTTTTGTCAAGCCTGTGGCTCAGTACATCCGATTTCGACAAGCATTTACTCGGGGTGCTTTCCCTAGCCTTTGACTGTCCCCAGTCTATCTACAAGGCAGCAGGTTTGTGTGTCTCTTCGTCTGGTCACTCTCCCTTGACCTGTCCGACATGGGTGGCCCTACCAGTAGTTGTGCTACCGTCGGCATAGCTCTTGGGGTCATTGGAACACACACGCCCCTCTACCTCGTCACGGTGGACACACAGCAGAGGGAAATTGATTCTAGTTTGTATTTCTTCCCTTATGATGTTGGAGCAATTAAAGATTGTACCCAGGTATTTGTATGTTTCCGTTCTTTTAATGGTCATATTATCTATTTGTATGTGGCCAGAGCTTTTTGCCATTCCTTCTCTTGAAATTACCATATATTCTGTCTTATCTGGGTTGATAACCAGCCCCATCTGTTGGGTGTTTCCTTTAAGTGAGTCAATATTTCTAATGTCTTTTGTTCATTTTCCCCTAAAATATCTATATAATCTGCATAACCACGCAGCTTGGATGATTCTCCAATATCACATTCCTCCTTTACCTTCCTTACAACTTTCTCTAGAGCCAGATTGAAGAGTAGCGGCGATAGTGCATTGCCACATAACGGAACACGCGCCACCAAGTATAAAGAAGAGACCTTACTGGATTTTCCCAGACAGTCACAAAACTGGACGACAAATATGAGAAACCAAGGAAAGGAAAACAACGTCATTGGACGGCAACGGGAGACGCTGTGAATTCGTGGATTCGAAAGGATGTGTTTATAAAAGGCTCCGTGTGAAGGTGACATCTGGAGGCAGTGATTTCGTGATGAAGCAGCTGGGAGTCCGGAGAGGAATGTATTAAAGACAACACAACAGTAGAAAGACCGGGTGTAGATACCTAGACTTTTATTTAATCAGTTGAACTGAGGATTTGGATAATTAGGCCTCAAGGGCAGCGAGCTGGACTCGGAGCTCGTAGGTAGATGTTATTTAAGTGGGCGCCGATCCTGCGTATAGGGATCAGCTCACGTTTCTACAAGAGTATATACTTTGTCCTGCGGCGGAATAAAAGTACGTCTGAAAATCGTTTGCTCGACTTGAGTCTGCCATATGTTCATGATCCGGTTCACGTAAGATAGAACATGTTTTGTTGTTCTGATCTGTTCTTGACGAGTTCAATTTGAGTTGCTTTGAGTGTACGGTCCCGTTGGATTTAGAGGACAGGCACTTCGAGACACGTGGGGGTCGTCTCTGGACTGTTTGTTTGTCAACACAGATTCCCCGCCAGTTTCCATAGCTGAACATAAAAGAAATTACGTGCCAGCGGCACATTCCACACCGTGCTACACAGAAAGAAAGAAAGAGCACATGAAAACCCGCGTCACCAAAATGCCGGAAGAACAGCCAGAATAAATGAAGTGAAAAAGCATTTTGTGATAAAGTAATAACAACAGGTGAAATTAAAACATCATAAAAACTGTAAGTACGTACAAAATTAATACATAATAACTCAATCATGTTCAAGAAGTGCGATCTATTAATCATATCAAGTTTGCACCAGATGCGCAAAAGTACACCACGTTATTGAACACACCACAGCGCTATGAAATATTAGAAACAACGAACATTTAGTAATAGTGTAACTTATTTAAGAACATTATTTATTTAAAGAATATACAGTTACAACTACAAGTCTACGTGAGAAAAGAAGATGGTGGTTACATAAGAGATATACGAAACAATCGACACCATGGTCGACATTGAAAGGAATTATGTCGATGTGAGTAGGCAGTGAGATCTGAAGAAACACTGCGCTGCCACAATTCTACACCACAGTAACCTATTATACTATAGCACAACGATTGACAATTTGTATTCAAGAATCTATGATCGATTGGAACTGCTCGAAAGTGTTGCATTATGTTGAGCAATTTGCTGAATCTATGAAGTTCATTACAGGCTCAGACATTTGTCACAATTTTATCAGATTTATCGGTGGACTGATACACACATGATGGGGTGTACTGCCAACGCACAGTTATAGTTACGTTGTTGGAAAGACATTCGCTAATTCTGTGAACATTACAGAAAGTTTTGACTTGTTTGTTCAGAACGCCAAAGCATTTAACTACCTACATTTGTGGGACATGTACATCATACGTTCATTATATCTGCTGCCGACACTACTTCATGTCTGAATTATCGGCGCATAAGTGAGTTAGTACATATTACGACATTTTATATGCACACTTCGTCATGTGTCAAGATGGATAGCACGTACACCACGGACACTCGTCTCCACCATAATTGACAAGGAAGATGTTGCGTTATTTGGACGTTGCACATGTCTGAACATATTTACAGCTGGACGTTACATACATCAACGCATAATGACAACCAGGTCAGTGTACACATATTTATTACGTCATTGAGGACATTACATTATTCACATACCGGACACTTCATCACACGACAGGACGACACGCACACGTACAATAGGACATATTATTGTTGGAATTGTCGAGGATTTTTCTACCATCGAGCAAGTCAACGCGGTCAATCGGGACCGAACACGAACTCCTCACGTCGGCATTTATGAACTGAATTTACGAACGTACTCTAATACGCTGACGCCAGGACATACGAACACTGTCACACGGATTGATAACAAGACTACACTATCGTTTATCATCGTGATAACGGGCACACAGCCTGTTCACTCATTGGACTTTACTTGCCAGAAGTCGAATCACGTCATGCAACTGTACTTACTTCACTGTGGGCATCATTCACTCAAGTACCTACAGCGCAAATTCAGCCTAAAGTATCAATACTAAGGCTGAATTAAACTCAAGTTTCGTCGATACACCACAGCCGACTACGTGTTCTTATGAGTCGGTGACGGACCGCGTTGGTCCAGGGTGCGAGTACAAGTTAATTGTTCTATCATCTCAAGGCAGGAGCAACAATCGTTACACAACTCCTCACATATTTTCATGCAACCAGGATACCACTGATCGATTGCCGATTACGGAACTTATCAACACGTAATTGAGAGTCTCAAATTATATCAATTCTCGAGCGATTCAAGTATTACTCTACGTTCGGGAGATGCACTAAAGGCCAGTAGCAATTGTATTGTTGATGTATTATAGCATTGATCCTAGTAATAAGGCACTATTTATCAATTTTTTTGTTTTGATCTTGCGGGCGTCACCACAATACTATTGTCTTGTTATAACTGTAGTAGTATAGTATGTGCGTTACCCGTTAAAAATGTGGATACAAAAATTTTTTATTGTTTGTAAACAGTAATATGTATTCGCGTCAATCGTCATTCGTCTTTGATGATTGTTAGTTGTCTTGCGTTACATATATATTTTATATTGGATATATTTCTTCATATTTATTTCTCTAGTTTATAGTTATTTCGTTCATTATAGAGATATTTGTTTGATTTTTTTTTGTGGTGTTCGAATTTACACTACAAATTTAATTGAGTTTATATTTGCTCAACTGTGATACGACGTTTACCTTACTATTTGAGTGATAGTGATTTGAGACAATATCACAATTTTGATTTTGTCGATTCTTTTCTTCTCTTGCCTACGTCCATATTTATTTCAGCCAGATAGCTCATTTTACAGGTAGGACATTAGGACAAGATGTCGACACTGCAACATTTCATCGAGTTGGGTGAGAAGACTGAATTGACTGGAGCGGACCTTAGAAACTGGGTACTGCAAGAATTCAAAGCTCAAACCACACGCGAGAACGAGGAACGATTGAAAAAACTAGCAACTGAAAAGGAGGAACGATGGAAAAAATTAGCAGCTGAAAAGGAGGCAAAGCAACTTCAAGCTGCACATGAACAAGAAGAACGAAAAGAGAAAATAGCTCTGAAGGAACAGGAGATAGCTCGGCAACGTGAAAAGATAGCAGCAATGAGAAAAGAGTTAAAGGCAAGACAGATAACCGCAGAGGCAGAGTTAAAGGCAAGACAGATAACCGCAGAGGCAGAGTTAAAGGAAAGACGGATATTCGTAGAGGCAGAAATCAAACAAAAACGACTCGCACTTGAAAAGGAGAATCTTGCAAGGGAAACAATTTGGAAGGAGCAAATGAGGAAACAAAGACAAATGTATGAAATAAAAGAAAGTAATCACACAGGTAAAGTATGTACTACAGTAGTGAAAGAACCGAACGCCAGAGATTTCGTTCAGAAAGTAACTATCGAACACAAGTCTAACGAAACACTTACAAGTACAAATGCCCAAATTGAAATAACACAAGAAGAAGAAAAAGAAATTAAAGAAGAAAAGACGCAAATGGAACAGGGTACATCAACTGGAGACATGTAGAATACAACGATATTGAGTGATAGCACAACGGTAAATAATTTCGAATACCAAGATTTACACAAAGTAAATGAACCCAAACATGAAGAAATAACTATTATTTAAAAAAACAAACCAGAAAGAAACTTGTAGGCTGGTTAACAGAAACCAAGAAATACACAAGAAACATTTGTCCGCAAATCACAACAAAGGTTGTAAACTTTAGAATAAAGGCAAAGATATACTTTACAAACTTGATAAGAAAATACAAAAGATACACAAGACTGAAAACAATAACATTGTTCCAATCAACAAATTTACAATGTACAAATATTGGCATGAGTGCAGATGATAGATTTTACAGGTTTGAAACAAAGAAAGAGAGAAGGAAATAGAATGAAAGGAAGAATAAAAGAAAAGAATAAAGAAAAAGAAAATGGGATGAAAGTGTTAGGTTCATATTAACACAGAATACATTACAGACACGTTAGGGTCTTAGGTCTTATTACTTAATTATGGCATGTGGCACTGATATAAATATATACTTTTTAGAGATGTTCATACTATCTAATATCTCTACACTCAGTTGGATAATATTTCGGTTCGCTATTCTTCGGATAATTGTTCGTAACTATATATTTATTAGAGAACTTAATAAATTATTTGGTTTAAATATTTATTTTTGTTGAATCAGAATATTATATTATATTGCTGATTTAGTTTCTTAGAAGTCCTGAATAGTTGCAATGTCTCATTCTTCACAAGTCTATATCTATATTGAAGATCTACAAGATTTTATTTGGTCAATCACATTCTGTGAGACATTCTCAGTCGATTATAATTAATAGAAAGGCAGATCTTTGTTATAAGTTAATTAGTTATATATATATTAATGTTCTGTTCTTTCATACGTTATTAAGAAATTCGATAAAGATATATTCAGATAGCGCCGAGTTGAGGGAGAAATGCTATAAGAATCAACTAAATATTAATTATTATTAATAGATTATTATTACAAATAGAATTTAGTTAAGTGGGTACATATGTTACCGATTTTCCATTGACAGCGTGAGTGAAGGGAATATTCAGAATAAGAACTTCACAAGAGATGCGTGATGGGAACATTCATTGTGCATTCAATGGCCAAGCCAAGTATTTTGTTTTGTATTGTCACACTAACTTTAAACAGCATATGATTGTGTAAATAATGGTTATTCATTAGTTGATTGTTAAATTCAAATAAATAGAATTATTAAGAAGTAATTGTAAATTGGTATAGTATTAATATAGTATTGGTATTAGTATAAATAGTTAATTCTATGATATTAATTATTTACTTGCATTAACAATGTTGTTAGATTAATTAATATTATATTAGATGGATTAAGCTGCACAGAAGGAGCAAAAGAATAGATACAATCAAGCGACATTCTTAAAATATCCACAGGAAAAGGATCAATGGATTCTCAAGGCGGAAAGTGTATACGTCACCCTACCCATGGAGAAACATTTCAGGAAAAGAAATAGATGTATGGTACCAAACAAGGACAACAAGGATCAACTACAACAAAAATGGTTACATGGAAAACCTCATTATTACCCTCGTCCTAAACTCATGGTAATACCTAGAGTTAGGACACACTTGTCTATTATGACAAGGTAGGGACTAATATGTTTATTAGTTGGTCTGATTGCCCATGATCAGCCACACGACGTCCAACGGAGGGTTTGGCCAGGTGGGCGTGCCTTTTATGTAGCTTTATTTTTTTAAGGGTAGATAAGGGGGTATTCAGTTGTAGTTAAAATTGTTGTGATAGTCGTACAGATATACAGATATAAAGGAAAAAAATTATAAATAATTTTTTATCTGGGAGGGGGCATTATGCCACATAACGGAACACGCGCCACCAAGTATAAAGAAGAGACCTTACTGGATTTTCCCAGACAGTCACAAAACTGGACGACAAATATGAGAAACCAAGGAAAGGAAAACAACGTCATTGGACGGCAACGAGAGACGCTGTGAATTCGTGGATTCGAAAGGATGTGTTTATAAAAGGCTCCTTGTGAAGGTGACATCTGGAGGCAGTGATTTCATGATGAAGCAGCTGGGAGTCCGGAGAGGAATGTGTTAAAGACAACATAACGGTAGAAAGACCGGGTGTGGATACCTAGACTTTTATTTAATCGGTTGAACTGAGGATTTGGATAATTAGGCCTCAAGGGCAGCGAGCTGGACTTAGAGCTCGTAGGTAGATGTTATTTAAGTGAGCGCCGATCCTGCGTATAGGGATCAGCTCACGTTTCTACAAGAGTATATACTTTGTCCTGCGGCGGAATAAACGTACGTCTGAAAATCGTTTGCTCGACTTTAGTCTGCCATATGTTCATGATCCGGTTCACGTAAGATAGAACATGTTTTGTTGTTCTGATCTGTTTTTGACGAGTTCGATTTGAAATGCTTTGAGTGTCCGGTCCCGTTAGATTTAGAGGACAGGCACTTCGAGACATGCATCACCCTGTTTCAAGCCAGATGCTATTTGGACAGGATCTGATTTCCTGCCTTTATATGTTACTATATTATAAGTATCTTCCAAGCATAGTCTGGTCATGTTGATTAACTTCCTTGGTAATCCAAATTCCTGCATAGCATTCCATAGACTATTCCTATGGACACTATCGTAAGCCTTTTTAAAATCCACAACAATGTTATGGAGATATCTTTTATATTCCCAATTTTTCTCGGCTATTTGTCGTATAATGAATATCTGATTTATTGTTGATCCGTTGTGTCTAAAACCCGCCTGGTGGTCACCTAATATGTCTTCTGAATATGGTTTTAGTCTATTTAGTAATGCTGCGGATAGTATTTTATAGCTTGTGGACAGTAGTGATATTCCTCTATAATTTTCACTTTGGAACTTGTCCCCTTTCGTAAAGATAGGCATCAATAATGACTATTTCGAGTCATGGGGTAATTCTTCTGTCCTCCTGATTTTTATTATTAGTTCGTATAGCTTTAGATGTAATGCATGGCCACCTGCCTTTATAAATTAAGCAGCAATTTCATCAGCCCCAGTTGCCTTATTGTTTTTAAGTCGTGTGATTACGTATTGGATTTCTTCAAATGCAGGTTCTTCAATTTGTGGTTCACACGTTGGAACTTTTTCCTGTGAGAAAGTGTTACTTGGAGCTTTACAATTTAGTAATTAAACAAAATATTATTTCCATGTGTTGTACATTTCCTCATTGGTATTTATTGTGACGAAACGGCTACAGATCGACAGATCTCTGCATAATAGCCCTTTGAAGGGAGTGCGAGGCGTTGGTCTCCCTTGAATTGAATGTCAATTAATAGGGGATTTCCCAAGAAAAATAGTGCGGGGGTGGAGCTATTCTAGTTATTTATAGGAGAATCTAGAATGTTCCCGCAAGTGCGTACGTGGGAAAGAGCTCTAAGTTCACGGGTGCTTCATGCAGCACGGGGTTGGTGGAACATATCGTGACTCTGGGTTTCTCCGTGAATCATGAAAGTCACGCGGCCCGGGTAGGCGAGTGGAAGGCGCACTGACTTTGTCGTGAGCAGTCGCCCACCAAACCTCAGCGTAGGCAGATCGCAGCCAACAGGCTGATGTAATTTTGATGTCAATATTCGCGGCCAGTGCGGACATCTGCAGTCAAGTTTGTGATTCTTCAATCACAGGTTAGTTGAATACTTATTCTATTATTTAACTGTTGTCGTGATGCCGTGCTGAGTTCCCGGAATGAATTAATTGCCGTCGCAAAGTTGAGTTGTCGCGTAGCGTTATCCGTTACAGTTGGCGGTTTGCATATTTAAGTAGGCTTTATCGATCAGCGATGTAATGTGGTACCTGACGGAACAAGCCGTATTCCACAGCGAGTGGTGTGTAAATAAACAAGGCCGAACGATGTGCTTTACAGTGTGTAGCAGTTACTGGTTGGGTTTATTAATTACGCAGGCACGGCGACAGTTTGTCAGTCATTACATCAACATGCTAGACGCTGTAAATAATAAGGTAGAGCTTATTATTAGAGATGTGTAATGTGCTTCGTGACATTAGAATTAGAACTTAATTGTTCTATCAGTGGTGGTGATTTTTCGAGGAATCAAGGTGAGATCAGCAGTGGTGTATTTGCTGTGTGCAGATAGTAGTGTTATTCCGCGTAAGCCGAAAGGTGTGGCATCGGTAGGATAACAGTTGATAGGAGGTATTCATGATACTATTAATACTGCTTGTTGTCATGTCCGTCCACTAGCATGACCGTGCTTGTTCCATCATACGTTTGTCTAGGTAGCTGACTGGGAGGTAGGCCGGTACGCCCAACCTGTTAGGTTACAGGTCCGACCCAATGCAATCGTGCATATCCGATGAGTGAACATACCCGATCGAGGGTGATGCGGCACTCTGTAATTCGAGGCCGTGGTGTCTAGATAGATCGAGGTGTGAACCTAACCGTTTCTGTCTCTAATATTCTACTCTTCTGGAACCCTGACTCGGTTCATGGAGTACTTGGAGTACTGCCGTGAAGTGGTAGTATATGAGAGGAATAATCCCCCCAAAAAAGGTGGAGTCAGAGTTGGTAGTGGAGTCTGGAGGTTTGCTACATTGGATGACGTGACTTAAGTCGTCACGGGGCAAGGTACACGGGACCCACAGTAGCTGTGGGAAAGTGTAATGGTGGATGGCCACCACAGCTGTGCTCGACCGGCACAGGTATGACTGTCCTGAAAGATAGTCAGTGAATACAAGGGCAACTCAGGATCTGGGGCAGGGATCCCAGACCTGACACTATGGCTGTGATATGATTTTGTTATTTAAATGTAACAAGTCATGAGTTCTCCTTAGTTAAGGCTATAGTAATGAATTATCAGGAGTATAATTCATTATGGTCATATAGTTATTAATGTGTGTAATTGATCAGTCCATGGGTTAAGGGATTGATAAATTGATGAGTCTGTCAGGAAGGAGAAGTCCGGCTGGACATCTTCTCGATAAAGTAATCACTACACTGAAAGGAAAGTAGGTGTATATGTTGATTGATGATGGAAGATGAAACCGGATTGGACTGGCACCACGCGAAGGATGCTTGACAGAGTCATATAGTCGACTCTGGTGCTAGGGGTTATTTGTAGCCCAGAAGTATTACTTGACTGAACAGGTGTGCTATTGCTGTTTCTACTATCATTATGCCTATATATTATAGTGACTAAGTAGATCTATGATGTGATGATTTCATACTCATGTTGGTAGACATGAGGAATGTCTGAGAGGCATGTGACATGGGGGAGATGCTGGTAGTCTGTTGTAGTTGAGTACTCACACCAACCTCTCCGTGTTTCAGGATCTGTTATTACTATACAGAAGAAGATTCAAGAGCTTCACCATGAGCTCTATGGGCCCACTCATTCCAGTGCCTATCCAGAAGTTGATTGAGGCCATACTGGGAGTGGTCGTCTGATTCTGCGAGATCAATGTTGGAAGGAGCTGAGTGCTGAATAAGTCGGTAGGTCTAGGTTAGGACCTCCGTCAAGAGTCCGACGAGTGTCATCCGATCCTGAGGGGATCCAACACTGAAACGTCTGGTGATTCTAGCTAGTGAAGCACTGGTGACATTCAACCTCAGGGTAAACCTTGGTGATTGCAAGGTAGTGACCTTTCAAGTTGAGCAGAGTGATCATTGATACCGGTCACCATGACCTGTGTTATATGCTTCTGGCCCGGCTGGGTTATGGGACACCATGTATCAGTTGATGCTTAAATAGTGTTTTTACATTGGTTACCTTTATGAAGCCAACATGTGGTCCAGTGACCTAGGACATTGATTACAACATTGGTGGGAACACCAGAGTGACATGTTTGTGAAGGTAGGGAGCTACCTCATGCCATCGTGGTGAACTGTTGACAGTGTATGCTAGGTTGTGATTACTACCCATTGATCAGGGTAGTTACATGATACTGTGTGAAGATCTATTTGTCCAAGGACAGGGAACTAAGGTGAAGTGTTTAGTCACCTGATAGACTTTACCAGTGACATTGTGTGTTCAGGTGGAGCAACCGCTCATTTTGTAGGTGACATATCAGTGTGTGGGTCACTTATGAAATAGAAGAGTGACCTGGCTCTTGTGTATTTTGAGACGGTGCTACATGTACTTTTTCTGCAAGTGGGAGACCGCTAATGTTCTAGGGTCGGCCCAGACTTCCTCAGGAGTGTGACGAGGGAAATAGTACAACAGCAAGGAAGGATCCTTGTTCATCGGTGCAGTGTCAGTCAGGCAGTGGTATTGCGCTTGATCAGCCCGTGATTGGTTCTCTGTGTGAAGAGGGAACTTTGGAGAGGCAGCAGACCTTGGAGTTCCAGTCCACTGGAGGAGCCTGGGTGAGTCGCTACCACGACTGGACAACCGCACGAGCTATCGTCCGTCTCCATGAGGAATACTCATCTGCATATGTGCTCATGTACATAGTTCTTCTAGTCTGGCTTTCAGCCATCCTTCTGTGTTGTCGTTGACGTAGTTCAGAATTAAATTTTTGTTCTCTTAGCTATGACTTTGTGCAGTGATATGACTGGTGTCTGGTCCGAGCCCCCTTGGGGTTTGGAACCCTAGGTGAGGGAGGGAAGGTTAAGCTGTCCCGGCTTGTGTGGGGCCTGGTAGATGTAGAGTGCTATTGAGGTGGTTGGAGCAAAGGCAGGGGATTGTATCTATCGTGGCAAACCAGACCAAGCCCCGGCGGTCTTGTCACATTTATCATATTCCCATTTTTGTCTTTTAAACCATATATGTTGTGTTGGTGCCCTCGTTTCATTGTCTTCAGTTCTTTAAAAAAAACTTTCTGGATTCGTTTTTCTGGTGATTAGTTTCCATATCTTTGATTATATTACTCATATATTCTCACTTCTGCTGTCGAACTATTTTTGTAGCCTCTTTACATCCATTTCTATATTGCTCTTCCTTTTGGATGTTGTTGATGTCATTTAACCATAAATGTCTGGCATTCTTTTTTCCTAATGACTGCTTCTTCACATTTTAGATTGAACCATCTGTTCTTTCTATGCGTGGTTAACACCGAGACATTCTTCTGCGGTAGATAGAATTGTATTCTTGATGTTCAACTAAGTTTGGTCAACGCTTTCCTCCAAAGGGTTTTGCAGAGTTTCAAGATTACATTTTATTTCATCTGTAAATTTCTCTTTGACTGTAATTTCTTGTAGTTTTTCTCCGTTATATGTTGGGTGTAATCTTTGTAATTTAGTATAGAAAGCTCTCTTAAGTTTTATTTTAAATTTTATTCCAACGAGGAAACGATCGCTGTGGCACTCGGCTCCTCTATAACTTCTAACTTGTATGTTTGATGCATTTTTGTTGTTAATTAAAATGTGATCTATTTGATTATAGGTTCTCTTGTCACATGATTTCCAAGTTTGTTTGCGTATATCCTTTCTTTGAAGTCTGGTACTGCTAATCTGCAGTCCTTTGGCTTCTGCCAGGTTGATGACTCTCCACCCATTATCATTTGAAGTTGTATATAGGCTTCCATACCGGCCACTTTTTTATGAGTTTGCTCTCTACCTATTTTTGCATTGAAGTCTCCCAGCACAATCAGGATGTCCTGTTTGGGGGTTTCTTCTATGACGTCTTCCATATCATTATAAAAGTCTTCTTTAATATCATCTTCTTTCTCTTCAGTAGGTGCATGTACATTAATCATCGTTATATTTTTCCATCTACCTTTTATTCGTAATTTACCAATTCTGTCATTAACAGCTTTAAAGTTTAGAACGTTCCCCCATAACTCTTTTTTCATGACAAATCATGTTCCTAATTCATGTTTATTTTGGGTGTTTCCTCCATATATTATATTCATTCCATTTTGCTCTAAAGTACCCTCTCCTAGCCACCTTATTTCTCCATGTATTTCTCCTGTCCATCTCTCCATATCCATGTGATATTCAACCAGCTCCCGGGTTAGTTCTTCGGCCGCTCCAGCTCGATATAGTGTGCGTACATTCCAAGTTCCAAATCTCAAAAGTCCTTTAACGTTCCAAGGTCGTTGTCCAAATAAGTCAGTCCGAAATTGAGGCTTATGTATCTGTTTCGTAACAAAAATAGTTTTTACAAAGGTGGAGATGTTAACCCCACGCTTCAACCTCCTACCTGGAGGACCAGGGTGTTTCTCTTTGTCTGTTCTCTACCCTTTGACCTGTCCGGCTTAGGAGGCCCTGCTGGTAGCTACGCTACCGCCGGCATAGCTCTCAGGGTCATTGAGAAACTCAAGCTCCCCCACCACGACAAGGTGGAAACACCAACGGGGGAGAGGCAGAATCATGCACCAAAATATGTTTTAAAAATAAATATGAATAAAATTTGATGGAACTGCAGTAAAGCTGTGAACATGTAAACAATATAAAATGACACAAAGTAATGCAGCTTTACAGAACAGAATTACGACACGTAGAGGGACGTTGCGGCAACTAGCCTTCATCAGCAAACAAATACATACACAAAACACAACATATAGTGACGGAGAAGACCCTCCGGTGACTAAATTAAGGCGTAACGAAGGGATGAGAAGAATAAAAGTATTTTAAAAATGAAAGCAATGAAGCGAAAATGAAAATTTAAAAAAAACAATGTTCCTACTTTACCCCAGAATCGCAAGCTGTGTATTGCCTCGAGTGTCACCGTTATCTTCTTTTATACACAGCCGAGGGAGTGGGGTGTGGGATGATGTCGGGGTGGTGGGTTTAACGGTTCAGTGAGCATCCCAGGTACTTGAGTGGAAGTGGCACATGAACAGAATGGGGGAGGGGAGGCAGGTAGGTAGGTCGGGAAACTATGATAGTTATCTGAGAACTGGAAATTGAGAAGTTCCAGTGGATGTACTTACAATGCATGAGTGAGTGCCAGTGAATGGCCTGGCCCTAGTGGACGAATATTAAAGTGCAATGAAGTGTGCACCCAAGTATGATGGTGATACTAAACAAAACTCATATTACAACTCCTTTATGTTGCTATGAGGCGTGTCCTACAGTCTGGGTGGACTGATATGTGTGAGCGCACATATATACATCTACAACCATCAACAACCATTCATACAATAATATATCTTATATATATACACATGTGCATGGTATATATGAGAAAGGAGAGAGAGAGAGAGAGAGAGCGAACGAACGAACGAACGAACAGACTTTATTTTCAAAGGGTAACAAATTGGGCACGCAGGCCCGTCTTACATTCGGCCCTTCCAATCACTCATCTTTCTTTCATCAACAGTGCATAGGAAAAAACATTGTCACATGAATTTTGTAAACATAAACAATGCATATTACTATGTTATGAGACACATCCACCACCCACCCACACATCCCCCATTCACTCCAACTCCCCCACCCAACCACACACATAACCCACACACACACATACATGTCCCCACCCATCCACCACATCCCTACACCTACACATCTCCCCACCCACACACACCTCTCACCCACCACACATCCCATCCACCCACACCCAAGCACACATACATTCCCCAACCCACACATCCCCCACCCACACACATCCACCCACCTACACACATCCCCCACCCACTCACATATCCTCTACCCGTCCCATTACCCACCAACAATCACTCACCCACATATCCTCCTCCACCCACACACCTCCAACCACCCAGCCAAACACACATTCCCCAGCCACACATCCCCCACGCACACACACATCTCCCCGTCAACTCACATATTCCGCACCTACCCACACACAAATTCCGCACCCACCCACATAATCTCCCATCTCCCCCAGCCCACTCACAGATCCCGAGCCCACCCCTACAAACATCCCCCACCATCTCCTAACCTACACACACTCACCCACCCACATATCCTCTACCCACCCACACATCCTCCACCCACCCATCCCCCAGCCACACATCCCTTAACCACACACCCCTACCCATATACACACACATCCCCACCCACGCACAATCTCTCCCACCCAATACACACATCCCTCACACACATCCCCACCCACCAACACATCCCCCATTCACAAACACACACCTCCCATCCACGCACACACAACCCACACACACACATCTCCAACCCATACACTCATCCCCTCACACATCCCTAGACACACGTACTTATCCCTCAACCACTAACACCCACACATCCCTCACCCACTCATCAAAACATACATCTCCTATCTACCCACCCACACTCACACACCCCAACCACCCATCTAAACACACATCCCCACCCTCACACACATCCTTCACCACCCGCACACCCAACCACACCCCCACCCACCCATACACACACATCCTTTATCCACACCCAGCTCCCCTCCCACACAACACCACACCCACACACATCCCAAAGACACATCCCTCACCCACACACACATCTCCCCACACATCTCCTACCCATCCACACATCCCCCAACTACAATCACCCTCACTACCCACACATACATCCTCCATCCAGCCACACACACCCCAACCCAGCCAGACATATCCCCCACCCACACACACATCCCCAAATCCATCACCCACACCCATCACGCACCCCTCCCCCAACCCACACACATCCCCCACACACATTCACCCACACATCTCCCACCCACACAACACTCCCCACCCATCCACCCAAACATCCCACACCCATACACATCCCTCACCCACACACACATCCCCAAACCCACAACCACCCCCACCTGCACACATCTCCCACCCACCACATATCCCCACCCACACATATATCCCCCACCCATTCCATAACCCACCATCAATCATCCACCAACATATCCTCCTCCACCCACTCACTCACAACCACCTAGCCAAACACACATCCCCACCCACACACACATCTCCCCGCCAACCCATACATCCCGCACGTACCCACACACAAATCCCCCACCCACCCACACAATCCCACCCCGCCCACCCACACATCCTGAGCCCACCCACACACATCACGAATCCACCCACACACACATCCCCCCATCCCCCAACCTACTATTATGATCAAACTCCCACACTTTACACACACATACATTGATGATTGTCGTAAGCATTGTCGCAAAATTGTAAAGAAAATGGAGAAAAATTGCACATATACAGTTTGTAACTTAAAAATTAGTGATGCAGTTCAACTCTCTCTCTCTCTCTCTCTCTCTCTCTCTCTCTCTCTCTCTCTCTCTCTCTCTCTCTCTCTCTCTCTCTCTCTCTCTCTCTCTCTCCCACTCACTAACGCTCTCACTCACATTACAGTAATGTTATATTATACATGATAAAATCAAGTGTCATACATACAAAATGATAATGTGAAAGATGAAAATGCACAAAAAATATGGAATGGCATGTTACAGGACATGCGTGCACTCAACTCTCTCTATGTCTCTCTCTCTCTCTCTCTCAGAGAGAGAGAGAGAGAGAGAGAGAGAGAGAGAGAGAGAGAGAGAGAGAGAGAGAGAGAGAGAGAGAGAGAGAGAGAGAGAGAGAGAGAGAGAGAGAGAGGGAGAGAGAGATTAAATTATTAATTAGTTAGTTCGTTATCAGTTTGGATATCATTCTTGCACTCCGGACATGACCATACGTGCTCAAACGACCCTCCTCCCTCTTTCCCCTCTCAACACATGCATCAACAGCTAACAGCGTCAATTCTGTGTTGGTTGACCACATCCCACGTTCTCCCGATGTGTTTCTCGTGTCTGGCCGTGCCAGTTCTTACTCTCAAGTCTCTCATTCTGTACAACGAAGTGAATTCACTGGCGTCAAAGTCCCCAGCTATCGATATCACTCTAAGGGCGTTAATAACATCGGTCCGATCCATGGGCTGGCCATATGCTGGGGATGAGGCTTAGTTTATCAATTCGTTCAACAGAGAGAAATAGTGTCATTGGACAACAGAGAGAAATAGTGTCAATAGACAACAGAGAGAAATAGTGTCATTAGACAACAGAGAGAAATAGTGTCATTAGACAACAGAGAGAAATAGTGTCATTAGACAACAGAGAGAAATAGTGTCATTAGACAACAGAGAGAAATAGTGTCATTAGACAACAGAGAGAAATAGTGTCATTAGACAATAGAGAGAAATAGTGTCATTAGACAACAGAGAGAAATAGTGTCATTTGACAACAAAGAGAAATGACAACATTAGACAACAGAGAGAAATAGTGTCATTAGACAACAGAGAGAAATGGTGACATTAGACAACAAAGAGAAATAGTGTCATTAGACAACAGAGAGAAATAGTGTCATTAGACAACAGAGAGAAATAGTGTCATTAGACAACAGAGAGAAATAGTGTCATTAGACAACAGAGAGAAATAGTGTCATTAGACAACAGAGAGAAATAGTGTCATTAGACAACAAAGAGAAATGACAACATTAGACAACAGAGATAAATGACAACATTATACAACAGAGAGAAATAGTGTCATTAGACAACAGAGAGAAATAGTGTCATTAGACAACAGAGAGAAATAGTGTCATTAGACAACAGAGAGAAATAGTGTCATTAGACAACAGAGAGAAATAGTGTCATTAGACAACAGAGAGAAATAGTGTCATTAGACAACAGAGAGAAATGACAACATTAGACAACAGAGATAAATGACAACATTAGACAACAGAGAGAAATAGTGTCATTAGACAACAGAGAGAAATAGTGTCATTAGACAACAGAGAGAAATAGTGTCATTAGACAACAGAGAGAAATAGTGTCATTAGACAACATAGAGAAATAGTGTCATTAGACAACAGAGAGAAATAGTGTCATTAGACAACAGAGAGAAATAGTGTCATTAGACAACAGAGAGAAATGACAACATTAGACAAACAGAGAGAAATGACAACATTAGACAACAGAGAGAAATGACAACATTAGACAACAGAGATAAATGACAACATTAGACAACAGAGATAAATGACAACATTAGACAACAGAGAGAAATGACAACATTAGACAACAGAGATAAATGACAACATTAGACAACAGGATAAGCACATTAGACAACAGAGAAATGAACAACATTAGACAACAGAGAGAAGTGACAACATTAGACAGACAGAGAGAAATGACAACATTAGACAAGAGAGATAAATGACAACATTAGACAACAGAGATGAATGACAACATTAGACAACAGAGATAAATGACAACATTAGACAACAGAGATAAATGACACATTAGACAACAGAGATAATGACAACATTAGACAACAGAGATAAATGACAACATTAGACAACAGAGAGAAATGACAACATTAGACAACAGAGATAAATGACAACATTAGACAACAGAGAGGAATGACAACATTAGACAACAGATATAAATGACATCAAATAGACAACACAGAGAAATGACAACATTAGACAAGAGAGAGAAATGACAACATTAGACAACAGAGAAGAATGAAAACATTAGACAACAGAGAGAAATGACAACATTAGATAACAGAGATAAATGACAACATTAGACAACAGAGAGGAATGACAACATTAGACAAGAGAGATAAATGACAACATTAGACAAGAGAGAGGAATGAGAACATTAGACAACAGAGAGAAATGACAACATTAGACAACAGAGATAAATGACAACATTAGACAAGAGTGAGAAATGACAACATTAGACAACAGAGATAAATGACAACATTAGACAAAAGAGAGAAATGACAACATTAGACAACAGAGAGAAATGACAATATTAGAAAAAGGAAAATGACAAATTTAAAAAAGAGAAAATGACAACATTAGAAAAAAGAAAATGCAACATTAGAAAAAGAAATGAATACATTAGACAAAAGAGAGGAATGACAATATTAGAAAACAGAGAGAAATGACAACATTAGACAATAGAGATAAATGACAACATTAGACAAGAGAGAGGAATGACAACATTAGACAACAGAGATGAAATGACAATATTAGAAAACAGAGATAAATGACAACATTAGACAACAGAGAGGAATGACAACATTAGACAAGAGAGATAAATGACAACATTAGACAAGAGAGAGAAATGACAACATTAGACAAGAGAGAGGAATGACAACATTAGACAACAGAGTGAAATGACATCATTAGGAAACAGAGGTAAATGACAACATTAGACAACAGAGAGGAATGACAACATTAGACAAGACAGAGAAATGACAACATTAGACAAGAGAGACACATGACAACATTAGACACAAAGAGGAATGACAACATTAGACAAGAGAGATAAATGACAACATTAGACAACAGAGAGGAATGACAACATTAGACAAGAGAGAGAAATGAATACATTAGACAACAGAGAGGAATGACAATATTAGAAAACAGAGAGAAATGACAACATTAGACAATAGAGAGAAATGACAACATTAGACGAGAGAGAGAGAGAGAAAAATGACAACATTAGACAACAGAGATAAATGACAACATTAGACAACAGAGATAAATGACAACATTAGACAAGAGAGAGAAATGACAGCATTAGACAAGAGAGAGAAATGACAACATTAGACAACAGAGAGGAATGACAATATTAGAAAACAGAGATAAATGACAACATTAGACAAGAGAGAAAAAAAAATTATGGGGGAAAAAAAATTAGAAAAAGAGAAAAAAAATTTAAAAAATTTGACAAAGAGGAAAAAAAAATTGAACCAAAAAAGGCCCTTAGACAACAAAAAAAAAAAAAAAAAAAAAAAAAAAAAGGGGGGGGGGGGGGAAAAAAAAAAAAAGAAAAAACATTAGACAACAAAAAAAAAAAAAGAAAAAATGGGGGGAAAAATTTAAAAAAAAACAAAAAAAAAAAGGAGAAAATTTAACAAAAAAAAAGGGCCAAAAAAAACAAAAAAAATAAAAAATTTTTTAAAACCCAAAAACAAGGGGAAAAAAAAAAAAAAAAC
>JACEFZ010022780.1:0-52226 GCA_014155875.1 Cepaea nemoralis
CAAAATCAAATCAGTACAGGGAGTTTGCAGGATAGCGCATGTAAATGTGCCTGAAAGGAACGGGGTGTTTATGCGTACTTTTGCCAGCGGGTATTTCTCGATGTTTCCAGAGAACGTGCGGCATTTGATAAACTCACCTGTATAATCTTGTGGCTTCACTAGGTCTCTTTTAACGCCAAGTAAAGTGCTCCCGCTATCCAGTAAACATTGGCATGGTTGTTCGTTGACCAGTGCATCGTGGAACTTTAAATTGCCTCTGGAGGCTAAAGCTGCATTGGCATCTTTCTTTGGAACATGGAACAAAATGCCCACATTTCAGTTTACCGTCCGTATGAAACTGGTGACACGTGTCACACTTATTAAAGTCTAATATATCAGTAGCTGCACTCACACTCTCACACTCATTGCATGGTAATACATTTTCAAGTTCAGAATCAACTACACTCTCATCGTCAGATGATGTATCGATGAGCAAAGCATTGTTTGCCTTCATTTTTTGCCTGCCCAAACGCTTAGAACTATAATGGCCATAACTTGAACAAAAGAAGCATTTAACAGCACGTTTGTAAGAGTTTCGTTTGTTTTCCTGCTTCTTCATCATCATTTCTAGATGAGCAGGATCAGAGGGACTCTTATCACACATGGAGTACTGCGGATGAAATAATTTGCAGTATCCACATTGTGGTGGCTTCTGGTACGGTTTATCTTTATTCTGATACTCTTTTTGCTTGTAAGACCTGCTTGGTATGTTTTTAACAAAGGCAGTAATCTCTGTATCATGTATTGATGTTTTAAATATGTCCCTGTTTGAGGAAAAATATGCAGAACCTCGTTTTTCGAGTTGTTCAATAGATTCAATGTCTGCCTGTTGAAGGAACTTAGCAAAGGGAGTAGGAACGGTGGATATGACTTTATCCATCACCATTAAGTCCTGTAATTTATCAAAATTCTTCCCTACTTTTGCTGCCTTAATCCATTTATTGAATATACTCAGGACGTTTGAAACATAATCTAGGAACGTTTCAGTTGGCTTTGGCTTTATCTGTGAATACTGGATCTGATATCCAGGAGCATCGAGTAGAAAATGCTGCATAATCCTATCACGTATGTACTGATAGTTACTTCTTAGTTCTGCTGGTATTGATTCTATGACCTTTAATGGCTCCCCACTGAGGTTTCTCATGTAGATCATTGCCCAATCATCTAATGGTATTTTCTGGGTTCTAAGTTGAAATTCTACATTCTCCGTCCAAGCTGATATTGAATCGCCTTGACTGAACGGCTTGATGAGCCCTTTATATTTGGAGAAACTATTTTGTTCTTCATGACTTTTCAATTTAGTAGAGGCTATCTGGGTGTTAGAGTCAATCTCCATTTCTTTCATCTTTAACTTCGTTTGTGACTCCACCTCTATTTGTTTCTGCTTGGTGGCATCGTCCATCTCTATCTGCTTCTGTTTTATTTCCAATTCCTTCTGTTTAGTGGTTTCTTCTAACTCCTTCATCTCCTTCTGATATTGTCTTTCTAATGCTCTTTGGTCTCTCTCTAGAGCCGCTTTTCTATCTATCTCTTCTCTGTATCTTTCGTCTGCCCATTTCTCTAGTTTTTCTCCAGTATATTCTAGTACTTTACTTGTCTTCACTTTCTAACGTCTCTGACTGGGCTGCGCTGTATGACTTTAGCTTAACCTCTATTCTCCTACTGTTGTGCGAAAAGAATTTGCTCTTGCACAAATACAAACGTGACTGTGATAAATGTTGACATTATGATAGTATTAGACAACATGGTTTACAAATGATGGTTAAGTTTACAAATCGTACACAATCACCGTTTATATTTCATACATTTTCAATTCAATTAATTTACATAGATAATACATCCATAATATTCTGTAGGATTTCCGAAAATAGTAAATTACGTGGTACTTTTCACAATAGTATACTAATGATACTTGCAATCAAATAGTACTTTGCTATTTTTATTAACTGGTACTATCAATTAAATGGCAAAATTGTTAAGGTGGTTCAAGCCCCACGAGAAATGATAACGTGAGTAGTAGGGTAGCGGGTAACTAAGTAGATTTTCAGGATTGACCTCTAAGGATTGATCCCAATCCTTCTCGGTCTCGGATCCTGGGCGGGTAGGGTAGGGTAGGGTATTTAGGTCATATGTAAGGGTCGATAATTCTAATAAAAGACATGTTTTTCTAAGAGCAGATAACTGAGTTGGTGTATAATATTTTAACTAATTAAAAAAAATAAAATAAAAATAAAAGACAATCAGAGGCGCGCGGCGGCGGTCGCAGGAGCGAGCACGGGCGGCAGTCGCTTGGGTGCTGTTTGAACCCAGTAACACAGTGTCTTGTAGTAACCACATGTCCAGTCATTTCTGAGTGCCCACACGGCCGGTCAGTGACGAGTATGGGTGCTGGGGCTAGGTGGATCGAACCCTCGAGGCGCACCGGGTGTCATATGAAAAATTGTAATAAGTAAAAGGTAAATATGGCGTGTATATGAGCTGTAGTGTGTCGTAGTGGCCTATACACTATCATGTAGATTACACCTCTTCAAATGAAAACCTTAAAACAGTAAAGATGGCCTGTAGTAACGGTTGTAAGGGGGCGTGGCTTAGTGTTATTCGTTGTTAAGGAGTAGATGAGCGGAGCATTAGCTAGAGAAGTGCTTCTGAACATATTAAAGGGGTGGGCGAGTGGCGAAGTGGCTAAATGAATGCGTCGGTTCCTTGCTAAGAGACAGAGGAGTTGCTAGATAAAGGCTCCAGGTCGTTGTCAAGGGGTTGGTGAGTGTAGAAATAGCTAGATAACTGCCTCTGATCCTTGTTAAGAGGTGGGAGAGGGATGGAGTGGTTAGATAATTACGCCCGTTCCTTGGTAAGAGCCAGGGTGATCGAGTGGAGAAGTGGGTAAATATTTGCATGGAGGTCTACCACCGACACATTCAACGCATAATGACGGCGTCGGTAGTCAGAAGACCAAGGATATTTTCATTATATGTCTATTGTAAAGTGGTCGACTGTTTATTATAACGTTGGTTACTATTATCTGTAGTGGATGGGACTTAAATACTATCATAATACCGTTTACAGCTCTTCAAATGAAAACTTTGAAAGTGTAAAGATGGCCGATGGTTATAGTGGGTATGACTTTGTGATATTCATTGTTAAGGGGTGGAGTGAGTGGGTGAGTAATTAGATAAACGCTTCCGACCACTAGCAGCGGTTTCGAATCCCAGTGGGGCGGTCTAGTGGTAGAAGAAATATTGATAATATTTGGTTACTTAGTTGAGATTTCGAGCTCTGGTGTTATTAACCCGGCTATGTTTAGAATAGGAGAGGTGGTGTGCTGGTTGCGGAGTATGTTTAGGTGGTACCCCAGACACTGTGGAAGTGACAGGTTCGAATCTCGGTACTTTGTCGTTGGTAAAATTGCCAGTCACCAACATGTGGGTCTCTAGTTGATCATAAGGGTTAGGGTCGCTTTGTCCGGCCTTGTCGCCGTAGCCACAAGTCCCCACCGGTGATGAAAAACACAGGCACCAGATTTCACCATTGTACCTACGAGTTACAAAATATAACCTAACTTAAAAATCAAAATATGATATACCAAATACCATAACAGGTGTTACAAAAAATCGATACGCATCTTCATAACGGCTAATCCATGGGATTATCATCCTCGTAATGACCAAGTCGGGTTATTGATATTTCTGATATTTCCGCCATTGCAAATAGTTCGCGATATTAATAAAGGTTCATAACAAGGTTGGAAGAGGATTAAGGGATTAACACCTATTGTCGGGACATCCAATAAAAATCAATAACACTACCCTCGATTTTTCTCATAATTGCCGATTGGAGATTATGGGCTAGGTGTATGTGTCCTTATGCAGTTAAAACAAGTGGTATGAGTAGGAGATATCACAAACAGTATCAGCATGTGCCGCTCTGATCTTAAATATCAGTAGTTCGTTATTCTTGTGACATTGAAAACCTCGTGGTGTGAAGACGGATGGTGTACTATGTTATTGGGCGGTGTATATAGATTGACCAGTATGTGAAGTTGATAAGGTCACCCCTGTCAGCGCATCGTAGCTGTGTTGTGAATTGTCGCCTATTACATCCGGGTGTACAAATAACCAAAAATATTTCACATCAACTCAGACATGCCTCTATATAGCTGCACTGCGAACATGGCTAGAGTCTACTTTAGGAAAGTATCGTGTATCTGTGTATACGGGTTTACCACTGCTTATAGATGTGTGCAGTATTATTGGAAAGCGGCCGTTATGTCTACATTATCAAAGTATGTTGCCTTACAGAGCTGGTATAGTGTCTATGTGTCTGCTTTGCTGCCTTGTAGTATTTGGAGGGAATTTCATGCGGGTGTCTAGTGAACTTTTTAAAAACGATGTCTCTCTAAGCAAAATGCCACTGGCATTAGAGGCATTTTCAACTTGTCTGCTCACTGACCTCGCTTCACAGTCACACTAAAGTACGGGTTCTATGTAGTACTTAAACACTCCTTTTATTTCTCATTACAGTTGACAACTTTATATTAGTCAGTATGTTTTGCAACTTGCAAAAGACAATCTTCATCACAGCGATTCTTGTTCCAACGCTTTAAAGCCACCTCCCATCAGATATTGTTGTCTTTCTTTGTATGCTCACGGCTACTGTTTCCCCATTTCAAGCTCCATGTCTCTACTCGTATGTATTAGTGTGGTAGAAGTAAACCAACATCTCACAAGATAGACATATATTACCACAATGTATATGGACCGGTGGGAAACGGCTACATCCGGGCAAAGAGGGCGTTGCATCCTGTCACAGGCGTATGGGTACAGCCGAGACACGTCGTTAAGAGGGATACCACCAAAAAAAAAAACGGTGTTCTGTTGGCGATCGAACCAGGGGACCTAACTCGAGATGACCACCGCGTACGGGAGTGATTCTTCCCCCTCGTCAACATGGCGCCGGAAGTTTAAAAGGGTCCCCCTTCTCTAGCTTTTCTATGTCGGAGGCGTACTAGTGTCACCAAGTAACAGCAAAGAACACGAAACTACTACTACCGAGGCCTCTATACACCACAATGCAGTTTCGAATATAATATACACAACTATAACCAAGTCATCACTGTGTTCGACTAACCCTTTCTCATAGACATAGAGGAGAGGTGTGAGCACCGAGGCCAGTTGGGGCAGGTGTACCTTTTACTTAACAGCAATCGGGTCATACACCGACGAGTGTTTAGCTATTTTTATCACCTGTATAATATTACCTGTGAACACAACAAGCTTCCCCGGATCAATCTTAGGTGTCTCATATAACATGACATATCATGTACCCGCTGGCCTGACCAGCGCAGTTATCACTTCTCAGAGTAGACATTTACAATTTCATTAATTCTTCTGCTTGGCTAAAGGGGTCTTTGCATCTGTCCCCAGAAACCTATTTCCGATGCCAATATATGTTTTTCAATGTGTCGGCTCATTGCCACATTTCACATTCAGACAAAAGTATAGGTTCTATGTTCCACTCCAACAGTCAAATAAGAAAAAATGTTAGCCAAATTATTAAAATGTTGGCCAAATATAGAAATATATCGACCAGCCGTATAAAATATAGTAAAATTTGTTAGCCAAACTGATAAAAACTCGTGGTCAAAATAAGAAATATCTCAACCAAGCGTATAAGGAATAGGAAAAAGGCTAGTCAAACTAATGAAAATGTTGGCCAAATACAGAAATATCTCGACCAACTTATAAAATGTAGGAAAAATTGTTAGCCAAACTGACAATACTGTTAGCCAAAATAAGAAACGTCTCGACCAACTTATAAAATGTAGGAACAATTGTTAGCCAAACTGACAAAACAGTTGGTCAAAAATAAGAAACGTCTCGACTAACATTATAAAAAGTAGGAAAAATGGTAACCAAATTAATTATAAAAGGTGACCAAGTTTTGAAATATCTCGACCAAACTTACAAAAAGTAGGAAAATATGTCGACTACAATAGGAACATTTGTTAGCCAAAGATGAAAAATAGTGGCCAAGTAAAGAAATATCGCATCTAAACTTTTAAAATGTATGAAAATTTGTTATCCAAAGGTGAAAACTGTTGAAAAGTAAAGAAACTTCTCGACCAAACTCATAAAAAGTAGGAAACTTTGTTAACCAAATGTGAAAAAATATTGTTCCAAGTAAAGACATGTTTCAACTAATCTTATAAATATGTCGTCCAAACTTATAAACATTAGGGAAATGTGTTAACCAAATGGGGAAAAATATTGACCAAGTGAAGAAATATCTCAACCATACTTATGAAAAGGAGGAAAATAGTGTTAACCTAATAGGAGAAAATATTGGCCAAGTGAAAGAAATATCTCATCCATTCTTATAAAAATTAGGAAAATGTGTTAACCTAATGTGAAAAATATTGACCAAGTAAAGAAAAATGTACACCAAACTTATGAAAAGTAGGAAAATTTGTTAACCAAAGGGGAAAATATGGGCTAAACTATGAAATATGTTGATCCAAGTAAGAAAATGTGTTAGCCAAATAGGGGAAAATGTTGGCCAAAACATGAAACACCTTAACCAAACTTATAAATATCTCGTGTAAACTTATAAATAAGTAGGAAAAAATATTGCTTCTGTAGTTATGTCAAAGTGTCTTGAACTTTTATCTGAACAGACATTTCACAAGACACAATAATCAACGTCAACACTTTCCCTCTTTTACATTACCGAAAGCTTCAACTTACCATTTTAGAGTATCCACTAAAGAAACACTTATACATAATAATCACCCATCTCTTCACACTCTTGGTTTTTTCTTTCTAACACAACGTGTCGCTGTCTTTCATAGATAACTTCACAACTTTTCCATGTCACAGCACCAAGAACTCCAAATCTTCGTTGTACATGAGCTCTAATGAAACAGTCATAACAACATTTATGGCAATGCAATCTGTGGCACCACCTGGGATAGTTTCGATAGCATCTGAGTATTCGTCAAAAAAGACTCATTTCCCATGGTTGACATCTTCAACTTTCTATACCACAATGTCTTCTAAACTAACCTTCCATTGTTCCATCTTTCAAAAACACAAAGGGTGTTCTCGAAGTCTAGCTAACATAACATTTCTTACTATGTCTACCTCTTTCACACTTTGTCGTTTCACAGCTGCAATAACGGCAAGTCTGCAACCAACACTGTCTGTTATGAAGTCGACCTTTCTTAAAACCACGTCTACCTTAATGAGCCCTTGAAATCCTTCTACCACATCTTCTAACCGACTTTCAACGTTTCATACCAAATAACATTAACATTCTCTTTGATTAAGAACAGTCAATTTTCTGCTGACTAGGCAGATTTTCCAGCCTAATAGAGATAAATCATCTGTCCCCCTAACCTACAAGGCACTGTTCTAGTCAAAGAATATGGTCATCGACCAGCACCCCTAAAAAGAACTTGAAAACAACAGAGATTGGATTCCTGAGACTAATTCCTTGGACTATCAGAGTGACTAACGATGATCGCATAAGAAAGATCCTAATGAAAATAGAGCATTATATACATCAAACACAACAAAACTCTTTCTTACTAACCCTAACCCTAACTATACAGCATCTAACCCTAACCCTAACTATACAACAAGCTCTTTCTTAAGAGACATAGGTACAAACCAGTATTAGAAATGAAAAAGTTAAAATGTAATTAAAATTTAATACTAATAAATCCCAATTTTATTGCGCGTTTCACATAATATACAGATATAGGGTAAGTATAGGTATAGGTTAGGTATAGGACATATATCAAGCTTACATCTTGCGCAATAAAATTGGGATTTATTAGTATTAAATTTTAATTACATTTTACCTTTTTCATTTCTAATACTGGTTTGTACCTATGTCTCTTAAGAAAGAGCTTGTTGTATAGTTAGGGTTAGGGTTAGATGCTGTATAGTTAGGGTTAGTAAGAAAGAGTTTTGTTGTGTTTGATGTATATAATGCTCTATTTTCATTAGGATCTTTCTAAAGCGATCATCGTTAGTCACTCTGATAGTCCAAGGAATTAGTCTCAGGAATCCAATCTCTGTTGTTTTCAAGTTCTTTTTAGGGGTGCTGGTCGATGACCATATTCTTTTACTAGAACAGTGCCTTGTAGGTTAGGGGGACAGATGATTTATCTCCATTAGGCTGGAAAATCTGCCTAGTCAGCAGAAAATTGACTGTTCTTAATCAAAGAGAATGTTAATGTTATTTGGTATGAAACGTTGAAAGTCGGTTAGAAGATGTGGTAGAAGGATTTCAAGGACTCATTAAGGTAGACGTGGTTTTAAGAAAGGTCGACTTCATAACAGACAGTGTTGGTTGCAGACTTGCCGTTATTGCAGCTGTGAAACGACAAAGTGTGAAAGAGGTAGACATAGTAAGAAATGTTATGTTAGCTAGACTTCGAGAACACCCTTTGTGTTTTTGAAAGATGGAACAATGGAAGGTTAGTTTAGAAGACATTGTGGTATAGAAAGTTGAAGATGTCAACCATGGGAAATGAGTCTTTTTTTTGACGAATACTCAGATGCTATCGAAACTATCCCAGGTGGCGCCACAGATTGCATTGTCATAAATGTTGTTATGACTGTTTCATTAGAGCTCATGTACAACGAAGATTTGGAGTTCTTGGTGCTGTGACATGGAAAAGTTGTGAAGTTATCTATGAAAGACAGAGACACGTTGTGTTAGAAAGAAAAAACCAAGAGTGTGAAGAGATGGGTGATTATTATGTATAAGTGTTTCTTTAGTGGATACTCTAGAATGGTAAGTTGAAGCTTTCGGTAATGTAAAAGAGGGAAAGTGTTGACGTTGATTATTGTGTCTTGTGAAATGTCTGTTCAGATAAAAGTTCAAGACACTTTGACATAACTACAGAAGCAATATTTATTCCTACTTATTTATAAGTTTACACGAGATATTTATAAGTTTGGTTAAGGTGTTTCATGTTTTGGCCAACATTTTCCCCTATTTGGCTAACACATTTTCTTACTTGGATCAACATATTTCATAGTTTAGCCCATATTTTCCCCTTTGGTTAACAAATTTTCCTACTTTTCATAAGTTTGGTGTAAATTTTTCTTTACTTGGTCAATATTTTTCACATTAGGTTAACACATTTTCCTAAGTTTTATAAGTTTTGTGTAAATTTCTTCTTCACTTGGGCAATATTTTTCTCATTAGGTTAACACATTTTCCTAATTTTTATAAGAATGGATGAGATATTTCTTTATTTGGCCAATATTTCTCCTATTAGGTTAACATATTTTCCTCCTTTTCATAAGTATGGTTAAGATATTTCTCCATTTGGCCAATATTTTTCCCATTTGGTTAACACATTTTCCTATTGTTTATAAGTTTGGACGACATATTTATAATATTAGTTGAAACATGTCTTTACTTAGACAATATTTTTTCACATTTGGTTAACTATTTGGTTAAGTTTCCTACTTTTTATGAGTTTGGTCGAGAAGTTTCTTCACTTTTCAACAGTTTTCATCTTTGGATAACAAATTTTCATTCATGTTAAAAGTTTGGATGCGATATTTCTTTACTTGGCCACTATTTTTCATCTTTGGCTAACAAATGTTCCTATTGTAGTCGACATATTTTCCTACTTTTTGTAAGTTTGGTCGAGATATTTCAAACCGTGGTCACCTTTTATAATTAATTTGGTTACCATTTTTCCTACTTTTTATAATGATAGTCGAGACGTTTCTTATTTTGACCAACTGTTTTGTCAGTTTGGCTAACAATTGTTCCTACATTTTATAAGTTGGTCGAGCCGTTTCTTATTTTGGCTAACAGTTTTGTCAGTTTGGCTAACAATTTGTCCTACATTTTATAAGTTGGTCGAGATATTTCTGTATTTGGTCAACATTTTCATTAGTTTGACTAGCCTTTTTCCTATTCCTTATACACTTGGTTGAGATATTTCTTATTTTGACCACGAGTTTTATCAGTTTGGCTAACAAATTTTACTATATTTTATACGGCTGGTCGATATATTTCTATATTTGGCCAACATTTTAATAATTTGGCTAACATTTTTTCTTATTTGACTGTTGGAGTGGAACACAGAACCTATACTTTTGTCTGAATGTGAAATGTGGCAATGAGCCGACACATTGAAAAACATATATTGGCATCGGAAATAGGTTTCTGGGGACAGATGCAAAGACCCCTTTAGCCAAGCAGAAGAATTAATGAAATTGTAAATGTCTGCTCTGAGAAGTGATAACTGCGCTGGTCAGGCCAGCGTGTACATGATATGTCATGTTATATGAGACACCTAAGATTGATCCGGGGAAGCTTGTTGTGTTCACAGGTAATATTATACAGGTGATAAAAATAGCTAAACACTCGTCGGTGTATGACCCGATTGCTGTTAAGTAAAGGGTACACCTGCCCCAACTTGCCTCGGTGCTAACATCTCTCCTCTATGTCTATGAGAAAGGTTAGTCGAACACAGTAATGACTTGGTTATAGTTGTGTATATTATATTCGAAACTGCATTGTGGTGTATAGAGGCCTCGGTAGTAGTAGTTTCGTGTTCTTTGCTGTTACTAGGTGACACTAGGACGCCTCTGACATAGAAAAGCTAGAGAAGGGGGACCCTTTTAAACTTCCGGCGCCATGTTGACGAGGGGGAAGAATCACTCCCGTACGCGGTGGTCATCTCGAGTTAGGTCCCCTGGTTCGATCGCCAACAGAACACCGTTTTTTTTTTTGGTGTGGTATCCCTCTTAACGACGTGTCTCGGCTGTACCCATACGCCTGTGACAGGATGCAACGCCCTCTTTGCCCGGATGTAGCCGTTTCCCATCGGTCCATATACATTGTGGTAATATATGTCTATCTTGTGAGATGTTGGTTTACTTCTACCACACTAATACATACGAGTAGAGACATGGAGCTTGAAATGGGGAAACAGTAGCCGTGAGCATACAAAGAAAGACAACAATATCTGATGGGAGGTAGCTTTAAAGCGTTGGAACAAGAATCACTGTGATGAAGGTTGTCTTTTGCAAGTTGCAAAACATACTGAATAATATAAAGTTGTCAACTGTAATGAGAAATAAAAGGAGTGTTTAAGTACTACATAGAACCCGTACTTTAGTGTGACTGTGAAGCGAGGTCAGTGAGCAGACAAGTTGAAAATGCCTCTAATGCCAGTGGCATTTTGCTTAGAGAGACATCGTTTTTAAAAAGTTCACTAGACACCCGCATGAAATTCCCTCCAAATACTACAAGGCAGCAAAGCAGACACATAGATACTATACCAGCTCTGTAAGCTCTGTACTTTG
The DNA here is from genome assembly GCA_014155875.1 of Cepaea nemoralis. Taxonomy (NCBI): domain Eukaryota; kingdom Metazoa; phylum Mollusca; class Gastropoda; order Stylommatophora; family Helicidae; genus Cepaea; species Cepaea nemoralis. Next base: position 11,382 of record JACEFZ010022780.1, read on the forward strand.
ATAATGTAGACATAACGGCCGCTTTCCAATAATACTGCACACATCTATAAGCAGTGGTAAACCCGTATACACAGATACACGATACTTTCCTAAAGTAGACTCTAGCCATGTTCGCAGTGCAGCTATATAGAGGCATGTCTGAGCTGATGTGACATATTTTTGGTTATTTGTACACCCGGATGTAATAGGCGACAATTCACAACACAGCTACGATGCGCTGACAGGGGTGACCTTATCAACTTCACATACTGGTCAATCTATATACACCGCCCAATAACATAGTACACCATCCGTCTTCACACCACGAGCGTTTTCAATGTCACAAGAATAACGAACTACTGATATTTAAGATCAGAGTGGCACATGTTGATACTGTTTGTGATATCTCCTACTCATACCACTTGTTTTAACTGCATAAGGACACATACACCTAGCCCATAATCTCCAATCGGTAATTATGAGAAAAATCGAGGGTAGTGTTATTGATTTTTATTGGATGTCCCGACAATAGGTGTTAATCCATTAATCCTCTTCCAACCTTGTTATGAACCTTTATTAATATCGCGAACTATTTGCAATGGCGGAAACATCAGAAATATCAATAAGCCGACTTGGTCATTACGAGGATGATAATCCCATGGATTAGCCGTTATGAAGATGCGTATCGATTTTTTGTAACACCTGTTATGGTATTGGGTATATCATATTTTGATTTTTAAGTTAGGTTATATTTTGTAACTCGTAGGTACAATGGTGAAATCTGGTGCTTGTGTTTTTCATCACCGGTGGGGACTTGTGGCTACGGCGACAAGGCCGGACAAAGCGACCCTAACCCTTATGATCAACTAGAGACCCACATGTTGGTGACTGGCAATTTTACCAACGACAAAGTACCGAGATTCGAACCTGTCGTTTCCACAGTGTCTGGGGTACCACCTAAACATACTCCGCAACCAGCACACCACCTCTCCTATTCTAAACATAGCCGGGTTAATAACACCAGAGCTCGAAATCTCAACTAAGTAACCAAATATTATCAATATTTCTTCTACCACTAGACCGCCTCACTGGGATTCGAAACCGCTGCTAGTGGTCGGAAGCGTTTATCTAATTACTCACCCACTCACTCCACCTCTTAACAATGAATATCACAAAGTCATACCCACTATAACCATCGGCCATCTTTACACTTTCAAAGTTTTCATTTGAAGAGCTGTAAACGGTATGATGATAGTATTTAAGTCCCATCCACTACAGATAATAGTAACCAACGTTATAATAAACAGTCGACCACTTTACAATAGACATATAATGAAAATATCCTTGGTCTTCTGACTACCGACGCCGTCATTATGCGTTGAATGTGTCGGTGGTAGACCTCCATGCAAATATTTACCCACTTCTCCACTCGATCACCCTGGCTCTTACCAAGGAACGGGCGTAATTATCTAACCACTCCATCCCTCTCCCACCTCTTAACAAGGATCAGTGGCAGTTATCTAGCTATTTCTACACTCACCAACCCCTTGACAACGACCTGGAGCCTTTATCTAGCAACTCCTCTGTCTCTTAGAAAGGAACCGACGCATTTATTTAGCCACTTCGCCACTCGCCCACCTCTTTAATATGTTCAGAAGCACTTCTCTAGCTAATGCTCCGCTCATCTACTCCTTAACAACGAATAACACTAAGCCACGCCCCCTTACAACCGTTACTACAGGCCATCTTTACTGTTTTAAGGTTTTCATTTGAAGAGGTGTAATCTACATGATAGTGTATAGGCCATTACGACACACTACAGCTCATATACACGCCATATTTACCTTTTTACTTATTACAATTTTTCATATGACACCCGGTGCGCCTCGAGGGTTCGATCCACCTAGCCCCAGCACCCATACTCGTCACTGACCGGCCATGTGGGCACTCAGAAATGACTGGACATGTGGTTACTACAAGACACTGTGTTACTGGGTTCAAACCGCACCCAAGCGACTGCCGCCCGTGCTCGCTCCTGCGACCGCCGCCGCGCGCCTCTGATTGTCTTTTATTTTTATTTTTATTTTTTTTAATTAGTTAAAATATTATACACTCAATCAGTTATCTGCTCTTAGAAAAACATGTCTTTTATTAGAATTATCGACCCTTACATATGACCTAAATACCCTACCCTACCCTACCCGCCCAGGATCCGAGACCGAGAAGGATTGGGATCAATCCTTAGAGGTCAATCCTGAAAATCTACTTAGTTACCCGCTACCCTACTACTAACGTGGTATCTTGGCTAATGGTAATGAGCGGTGCTTCATAACAACTACCAAATGGTATTCTAAATGGCAAATAATTAATATCCTGGCTATAAACAAATGGTAGTGAGCGGTGGTTCAAGGAGATTCTGACACCAAATGGTATCCTGCCTGTCAGCAACTCATTTGCGACAGGCATACAAGGATTCCCTTCTTTTGCACTACACGAAAGTGACAACTCGTATTGTTTGCAAAAGGATACATTTTTATTCGGAGCAGATCATACAATAGCTCCACGAGCGGAATACCACAACGGTATTAAACATCATAGCATCCTAGACGCTTATAGACATGGAGGAGTCCAGGCAGCAGCACCAAGAAAAACAACAAAAAAAACGAATAGATTACACCCTGAATAGTAGAAGGTTTCGAAATGCGTTAACATTCGTAAACACAGTTCCCAATGCAGACTGCTAAAGTGATCACAAATTAATTACAATCACATTAAGGGAAACGTTAAAGAAAGTCAAGTATACAACCATCCATTAATCATGTGCCATGCCGGTAAGCGTGGGCGGTCATTTTCTGCAATCGATCACCAGAGTCGTGGATCAGCTCCCTGTTCCTGTCTCGACCATGCCGTGTGGCCAAGCCATCCGGGTATTTATTTCTCAGTCTTCCCCTTGGTCTCTTCCCTTCGATCTTGTCAGTCGTCACCAAGTTCTCCAAGTATTTCTTCTCATAACATGTCCAAAAATGTTGACTAAGTATACAACAGGAAACGCTAACTATGATTTTTGAACATTGAAACTGACAAAGAAATACAAGATAATTTTAACATGGAAGTAAAGAACAAATTTTATATATGGTCTGATCCAGAGATTCTATTTCAAGATGTGGGTGAACAATGGGAAATGTTGAAGAATTCAGTCAGTTTGGCTGCAGAAAAACATTTCGAAAATTAGAGAAAGTGGGTCGTATGACATGGATGATTGAAGTGATTTTACAACTAATGGAAACATAAAGAGAGAACGAAAATAAACCTGCGATATATGAATAAATTAACAAAAAAGTTAGAAGATTATGTAAGTAGGCAATAGAAGCATGGTTCTAGAAACATTGCACAGAAATTTAAAAACAACCCGAACAGTAAACATACAAAACTAATGCACAAAAGAATTCAGGTGCTTACTAATAAACGAACACGTAAAATAGCAGGCTGCTTAAAGACAACAGATGGAAAAATCATAACAGAAAAAGATCAGAATTTACATGTATGGTCAGATTATGTGAAAAACCTTTATGATGATAACAAAGAAGAACAGTATGGTATTAAAAATAAAAATAAAGGACCATCAATTTTGAAGATAGAGGTTCAGAATGCTCTTAACCTTATGAAAATTGGCAAGACCTCCGGTTCAGACAGAATCACAATAGAAATTATTAATGCTTTAGAAGAATATGGAATATATAAATTTACCAGATTGCTGAATACAATATATAATAATTTAGATTTAACTCATGAATTATGTAATTGTGTATTTATTGAAATCCCATAGAAATCAGGAGCCTTGGAATGTGATTTACATCGAACAATTAGTATAATGAGTCACATCAAGAAGAATTTGCTAAGATTTATCATGCAAAGAGTTAGGAAGTAAATAAAACCTGAAATAGGAGAAGAGCGATGTAGGTTTGTAAAAGGCAAGGGTACAGTAAATGATGTGTATATACGGAGAACAGTAATTGAACGTTCTATAAAAGTAAACAAAGATCTACAAAGCCTTTCAATAACGTGAGACACGTCGACATTATAAGCATGCTTGAAGATCTACAAATGTATGTAAAAGACCTTAGACTTGTAAAACATATATTGGAAATAACAAGCTGCCATAAGAATTGGCAATGAAGTAAGTCAATATCAGTCTTTTAAGAGATGTGTGAGACAGGGGTGTATAATTTCTCCAGATCTTTTTTTCCTTGTACAGTGAAATATTTTTAGAAATTAGAATATATGGAATGAATCAAAAGGGGGGGGGGGGGGGGGGGGGGGGGGGGGGGGACGATACATCAATAACATTAGACATGCAGTTGATACAGTCTTGATAGCAGACAATGAACAGGACCTGCAACAATTAGTAGATGCAGTTGTTCCACACAGTGAACAACTAGGTTTAGAATTGCATTATAAGAAGACACAGATTATGGTCCTCACTGGGAAGAACTACATCCCACAATGAGCCGCTTACCAGGCGTTCGAAACGCAGCCGCAACCGATTTCTGCAGCAGACCGTGTCGCGTTGTGTTATAACGTTTTGGTAAGGGAGCCGGTCGTTCAGAAAGCAATGGCAAACTACTGAACGAAAAAATTTGCGTGGTACATCAACAGCAACTGGAAAAATGCTGGTGTAGACTGCAACGTCCTGCAAGGGATATGCAACATTTAAAAAAGAAATACATACAAGTGAATGCGCGTATTCTTAAACAAGCAAATCGGTACATTTATCTCGGAACACTCATAACATCTGGTGAGAGATACCTTGAAGAGATTAGAACAAGAATTGCCATTGCGAAGGTAGCCTTTTTCAAGATGATAAACATACTGAACAATAAAACGATATCAATTGAAACGAGAAAAATGGTGTTGAAGTGCTACAAAGAACCCGTACTTTTGTATGGATGTGAAGCGTGGACAATGAGCAGACAAGCCGAAAACTCCTATGGCTGTGGAAATGTGGTTTCTGAGGAAAATTCAGAGAATGCCATGGACAGAATGAAAACCAATGCGAAGTCCTTCAAGAAACACATGAAGATCGTAAACTGATTAGAGGCATTAGACTAGACAGTCAAAATGTTTTGTGCATGTTATGAGAAAAAATGACTTGGAGAACTTGGTGACAGCTGGCAAGATCGAAGGGAAGAGACCAAGGGGAAGACCGAGAAGTAAATACATGGATGACTTGGCCACGTGACATTTTCGAGACAGGAACACGGAGCTGATCAACGACTCTGGTGATCGAGTGAGATGGCAAAACATGACCGCCCACGCTTATCGGCATGGTACATGATGGATGGACGGAAAGCACACATTGAAGAAAAAGTTACTCACCCAGAGAAATACACTCTTCGGTCATACAAACATCGTCTGTGGAGAAAGACCTTTTACATGACTGCTTTGTTAGGATTGACAGATTGTGTAACTGAGAAACGGGGACATGTTTTTCAAATATAAGACAAGCATATAACAAAAATTAATACTTTCACAACTAACAGTAATAATAATAATATTAAGAAATGACGTCGCACTTCATAATACAACTTAAATTTTTGTATTTAATGCTCCTGCTTTTCGAATTAACATAATGTTGCTTAGACACTCCTGCATCAGCTACGTTGGATATGGTCTAGTTTCACCGCCCTGGACATAAGATCTCGCCAATGAGTTACACTTGAAGTGTTCAAACTAAACAGTTTAATCTACTTCCGCTGGGTGGGTTGTCAAAGGCCGGCTTCCTGGCCTAGAGGTTAGCGACTTTTCTCCGATGTCTCGCAAACTCTCGTAAGTAACGTGACGACGGTGAGAATCAGCAGTGGTTCGAATCGCGTCGGTAACTTACGGGGTATGTGAGCCGGCCGCTCAGAAAACAATGGCAAACTACTGAGCGTAATCTTGCCAAGAAATCAACAATCAGCTGAAAGATTCTGATCTTGACAGGAGTGAGATAGGCAACAAGAATACTTTGGTAAGTAAAGGCGACCGGTGTGATACTGACCGCGTTCCGATTGGTTTATAAACCCTTGGTGTATTCACGAGTCCCCCCATATGGCGAATAATAGGGCCCTTTACTTACCTTTACTTATAGATACATGCTCATAACGATAATGTGAAAAGTAAGGAGTCTGGCAACTATCTTTAGATCGATAGGTTGTGTCTGTCATGATACATAAGCAGACTTCAGTGCGTGCATTAAGTCAGGTATCGTGTATCTCCTCCTGAACCACTCACAGAATTCACAAGTGGTTTGCTGAAATGGTTCGCTTTCCTTGTCTAAGGTGATGTCTTCCTTGAGCATGGTCTATTCTGCATTGATTCTAGTAGAATAACATATGGTGCTGCGGAATCTATTGATAATTGATTCTAGAAGAATAATACATGGGCCAGCAGAATCTATTGAGCATTCATTCTATTAGAATAGAACATGTTCCAGCACGATCTTTTCAGCATTGATCCTATTATAATAACACATGTTCCCGCAGGATCTATTGAGAATTGATTCTATTATAATAACACATGGTCCAGCAGGATCTAGTGAGCTCTGATTCTATTATAATAACACATGGTCCAGCAGGATCTAGTGAGCATTGATTCTATTATAATAACACATGGTCCAGCAGGATCTATTGAGCATTGATTCTATTATAATAACACATGGTCCAGCAAGATCTATTGAGCATTGATTCTATTATAATAACACATGGTCCAGCAGGATCTAGTGAGCTCTGATTCTATTATAATAACACATGGTCCAGCAGGATCTAGTGAGCATTGATTCTATTATAATAACACATGTTCCCGCAGGATCTATTGAGCATTGATTCTATTATAATAACACATGGTCCAGGACTGTCTATTGAGCACTGATTCTATTATAATAACACATGGTCCAGCAGGATCTAGTGAGCATTTATTCTATCATAATATCAAATGGTCCAGCAGGATCTGTTGAGCATTGATGTTATTATAATAACGCATGGTCCAACACGGTCTATTCAGCATGTATCCTATTATAATAACACATGTTCCCGCAGGATCTATTGAGAATTGATTCTATTATAATAACACATGGTCCTGCACTGTCTATTGAGCACTGATTCTATTATAATAACACATGGTCCAGCAGGATCTAGTGAGCATTGATTCTATTATAATAACACATGGTCCTGCACTGTCTATTGAGCACTGATTCTATTATAATAACACATGGTCCAGCAGGATCTATTGAGCATTGATTCTATTATAATAACACATGGTCCAGCACTGTCTATTGAGCTCTGATTCTATTAGAATAGAAATGTTCCAGCAGGATCTATTGAGCATTTATTCTATCATAATATCAAATGGTCCAGCAGGATCTGTTGAGCATTGATGTTATTATAATAACGCATGGTCCAACACGGTCTATTCAGCATGTATCCTATTATAATTACGCATGGTCCAGCAGAATCTATTGAGAATTGATTCTATTAGAATAACACGTGGTCCAGCATAATCTATTGAACATTGATTCTAGTATAACATCTCATGGTCCAGCAGCGTCTATTGAACATTGATTTTATTAGAATAACACACGGTCCAGTGGGATCTATTGAGCATTGATTCTATTAGACTAGCACGTGATTCAGCAGGATCTATTGAGGATTTATTCTAGTAGAATAACACATGGTCCAGCAGAGGCATAACTGATACTCAGTGGTCTTTCTTCTTCTTCTGCCATCAAAGTTTGCTATGCGTGGAACATATCATCAACTGTAGTGCGTGGATTTTAGTCTTCTCGTCCCGTGCCATTTAGGCCAACATCGTCGAAAGTTGAGGTTTGTTTTCATGATTCCTCTTCCCATAAGCAGATTGCCTTTCCGGATTTCTGGACTCTGCCTGCCCACATTTTCTGTCAAACTTTGTTGCCCTAACCTTTGTTCTTACAGCTAGCGTTGGCATTGGTATGGATTTCCTGCCAGGGTTTATGAGGAGCATCATTGTCTGCTCTCTTATTTTCTCCTATGAAGCAAAGATTTGTGCCAGGGAGCACATATGTAAATTCCAATGTTAGTAGTGTTGTCTCAATAAAGGAATTACCACAGGGTGTGGAAAAAAATTTGCAATGCGTCTATTCCAGTATGGGTCACTCCATGGTCGATACAGAAAAATAATTTCAATAACAACAATAAATCTCATTACCAGACTAGGCTAACGACCAGGATGTAAACACCAACCTGCGCAGTTTGCATCGTTTTGTCCAGCTATTCCAGGCAACCATAGAATCATGACCAGCAACACTGGACTCTCCATTGCTGCAGACTCAGTGTCCAGACGTTCCTCGCGTGGGTCAAAGGAAATCTAAGAGGTATTTCCAAATACTCATGATTATTTTCATCATCATCATCATCATCATCATCATCATCATCATCATCATCATCATCATCATCATCATCATCATCACTATCTTTCACATTTGCCGTCAAGCCTCATGTGGATGAGTTGTTGACGTTCCAACAGTGAAAGGTGGCTCTTGATAGTGTCATTCCGTGTGCTTGTACAATGTTTTTGATGTCGTCAATCCATTTTCTTCTCGTCCCTCTGCTCTCGTAGCAGATCTTCTTTGATGTTGCACCAATGTTTATGGTGTTGCATTCTAACGAAATAGCCTTACCATTTATTAATTTTATTAATGGGAAGAAGTTTTCGAATATATATGTTCACCGCAGGCAGGCAAAGGAAATATGGTGACAACAATTTCACGAAAAACAAATATTCCTCTTCAAACACTAAAAAACGTAAATCTTTTAAGAATTCCAGCAGACAGAACAATTCAATTCAGAATTCTAAGAGTACACACATTTCCTGTGGCAACATGGCTTGATAAAACTGGGATATAAATCCAATAAGCAGGCAAACACATACCTCTGTGTATTCCAGCTGATTACCTTAGACTATAAGTGTTCAAAGATAGTATTACAAATAATTGAACGAAAAGAACAAGAAAACAAACATATCTATTCAACAAGAACTTAAAATTAAAGATGGTTATTTACACAAACACAATTCAGGAAAATGAAATATTTTGGACTTGTAAAAATGACATGAATGTCTGGAAAAGATCACTTTCAAGATAAGTGTAGCGGGGAAGCGGAGAAGAAGAGGACTGCAACGTGGATGGATTCTAGATGTAAACAATAATTCGACCTACCAGCAAAAGATGCAAGGCATTTGGTTAGAGATCTAGAGCATTTTCGAAGTACTGTTGGGGTGGAAACTTCATAGAATAATCCGCTGTTTGATTACAAAATCTGGAAAAATTATATAAATTCCACACAATTAAATATTATTGAAGTTAACTTACATGGCCGGCAAGAGATGACAGAATATCTATTATCTATCTATTATATAACACGTGGCTACAGCTAGACAGGACGTGACGTTGGTGGCTGTTGTAAGGGGCGTTGACAGCTTATTATTATGCTCACAAACACGTAGCCACTCGACTACCGGCTCGGTGGTCGTGAATTAGAACGTTGTCGGGGCGGATCCTACTGTTTAAAACTGACAAGGACTCCCAAGTGGACCCGGTCTGGAATGTGTACCAGGAAATGTCTGGGTGGATAAAGGCAGCAGGCACGACACTGATCCCGTCACTCACCGAGTGTCGACTGGTCTGTGAACAAATTGAACTAGCACCATATACCTAATGCCTTAAGGCGCGTGAAGGTAGCATTTTAAAATTGACCCAGGCTCCCAGGTTGCCCCAGCCTAAAATGTGTCCCAGGAAATGTCTTGGGAAGTAAAGGCGACCGGAGTGATACCAACCACATCAGCCACCCAGTGCCGGTTGGTCTATATAAATATGGGTCTTGCACCATATGTCCAATGGGCGTTATGGCTTGTAAATAGATCCTTTAATTTATGTCTACGCATGCGCTTAACATATCAACGTGTCGAACAGATTATTTTGGGTACAGTGTCACAACAATTCAACAAAACCTAGAAATGGAAGACAGGGGATAAAGACTATTACAATAATACACTCAAGCACACAAATAACAAATACAAACATTCATTAATACCAATCTCGTAGCAGCCACTGCTGTTGTTGGCACCTTGTCGTCTTGACGGGTGATAGTTTATTACGTTGTGCTTTACGAAAGACATAATAATTACAACCCATGGCGACAGCGAATGTTACTGGAAATAAGAAATCGCGCGGTAAATGTTCGTCCACAATCGGTACATGTGACACATGGTCATTTCTACCAACATGCACCATCAGACGCCTCACACGATCAATGTCTGGCCCATTTCCAATAATTTTCCCTTCTTTTATCCCATTTCTGATATGTTCGCTCCTTGCAACTCGATCAGCGGCGACTTGCTCCCAAGGTGCAATATCAATTCCCGTATCAGTCGTCTCCAGATTACACAGATCTTTATACCATACTAGAGGCTGACCCCGAGATCTTGTTTGTTAGTATGGGATATATTCACAGTCTTACATAAATTATGTCATTGTGTTAAGAAGCTCGGTGATGTGTCCACTTGCTAACTGCAATAAAGTTATGTTATGTCGAACGACAACACTGCACTTTGGACATTTTCAAACGTGCTCAGTCCTCCGGTGCAGCAGTCATACCATAGCACTGCTGCTTACTGTTACCATAAAGAGTTAGTTATGGTATCTCCTCTCTTTACCTTGAAGGTGGCTGTGACGTGTCTGGCCAGGCTTCACCACCACAGTAGTATGTCATGCTGTTTTCGACGCGCAAACTAGCTCCGAGACATATTTTCCACCTTATATGCAGTCAGGTGACGCAGTCCTCCACATCACCTCTTCTTTTCCTCCAGCTACTTTCTCCTCATTTCCCACTCTCTCTCTACCCCCCCCCCCCTCTCTCTCTCTCCCCTATATCTCCACCATCTTTATTGTCCTCCTCGTCGTCTTCTTCATTCTCGTCTTCTGTTGCTGCTTTCTCTTTCTCCATCTATCTCTATCTCATCCGTCTTCTTTCTCCTCCTGCACGTCTTCTTCTTCCTCCTCATCCTTCTTCCTGCTCATTCGTATTTCTACTTCTTTCTCCTCATTCTTTCTTCTTCTTCTTCTTCTTCTTCTTCTTCTTCTTCTTCTTCTTCTTCTTCTTCTTCTTCTTCTTCTTCTTCTTCTTCTTCTTCTTCTTCTTCTTCTTCTTCTTCATCTAACCCCTACGTCTTCCTTCTTCTCCTTATTTCTCCTCATTCTTCGTCTCTCGTAAGTAGTTGGTCCAATGATGGGTGTTGACCAAAGTCGAGTGCAGCGGGGTGTCATCCGTCGGCTTGGACCGTAATGTCATGAGTGGGGTTTGGCAAGATTTATAATTTTCTCGTATTTATTGATTTTGGCTGTTAATTGGCAATATGGTGTCAGTGTGAGAGAATATATATATATATATATATATATATATATATATATATATATATATATATATATATATATATATATATATATATATATATATATATATATATATATATATATATATAGTGAGATGAGCCATACATGCGCATTGTATTTTCAACTGAATTTATTCAAGGTGTGTCAATCTTTTATAGGCATTACATAATATTGCCAGAGTGTTTTGTGTTCAGTAAGTTACACTGGATTTTCATGAACCTGTCACGGGTTATTGTCAGAAATGTTTTTTTGAACTTTAAATCTTTCAATACCTTACGAATCATGAGGTGAGTACAACTGAGGTAACCACAAGAGAGTGAGTGAGAGAGAGAGAGAGAGAGAGAGAGAGAGAGGGAGAGAGAGAAAGAGAGAAAGAGAGAGAGAGAGAGAGAGAGAGAGAGAGAGAGAGAGAGAGAGAGAGGGAGAGAGAGAGAGAGTAAAATAAAATTCAAATTAAAATATAAAAATTAAAATTTATGAAAGTAAACATTTAAAATCTAAACAATTAAAAATTTAAAAATAAAAAAAAAGTATTAGAAATTTTTAAAATCAAACATTAACAATTGAAAATTTTAAAAGCTAAAAAATTAACAAACAACTTGTCATAAATATGAAAACAAAAATTAAATTAAAAATAGATTAAACAATTACGTTTAATTTAAAACAAAAATCAACAATTAACAAATAAACATTAAGGAATTTTTAAAAATGCAAACAAAAATGTTAATTAACAAATTTGACTTTTAATACTTCTATAGAACGTTCAATTAATGTTCTCAGCATATAGACAGCATCTACTGTACCCTTACTTTCTACAAACCCACATTATTCTTCTCCTATTTGGGTTGTATTTTCATCTTAACCCTTTGCATAATAATTCTTAGCAAAATCTGTCTTATTATACCATTTGTTCTATGTTGATCACATCCCAAGGCTCATAGTTTCTCTGGGAGTGCAATAGATAGTGATGATATTTTGTTATATGTTATGTTACGTTTTGTTACATTATGTTACGTTTTGTTACATATGTTATGTTATGTTACACTTGTATCAAAATCGACATCCCTTTACTTTGGGTGTTCCCATACGTGCTCAGTCCTCTGATGCAACAGCCATCTCAAAGTATCTTTACTCAGTGCTCCCATGAGGAATTGATTATACTGTTTCCTCTCTCGTCCACCAAGACGGCATTGACTACTTGTACACTTCACTCCCAGTCCGTGTACTTGAACTAACGTTAGAGACTTGTTTCTATCGGTCAGCTGGGTCCGTACTTCATTGACGATATCGGTCCTGCCCATGCTCCTTCCTGCGTGTATTGGTGATGTGTTTGCCAGATGCCCCGCTGTGTTACTTTCCCACCAGTACAGCTCTATGGTCGACCCAGGTTCAGAAAAAAAAATCATCATCGTCGCCATCATCATCTTCCACTTTTGCCGTCAAGCGTCGGAAAGGGGCGGGGGTGGTGGGAGAGAAATAATTGGTTCTCTAGCACCCGATGGGTGGCACTGGTTATTGTCATTCGTTGTGACTGTACAATGTCTTTGTTATCAATCAACTTTCTTCTCGGTCGTCCCCTGTCCTCTTGCTCTCCTAGCTGGTCTTCGTTAATGTTGGGCCAGTGCTGGTAGTTTATGGTGTACATTCTAACGAGATGACCAAACCATTTGACCTTTTGTCTTTCATTATATGTGGCACAAGGTGTTCTTCCCACTGTCTGTCTGGTAACATCGTTTCTTATTCGTCTCGGATAGTTAAGATGGCAGCTCTCCTCAAGCATCTCATCTCGCAGGTGTTGATATTTCGTATGTGTGATTTGGATAATGTCCATGTTCGACATTGCTAGCGCAGGATTGGTGTGAGTATGCTATGTATTATATGTCTTTTTGCGGAAATAAATATGTATGGTTGTTTTCAGTATTAGTGATAGTTGATATAAAGCAGATCGACACAGCACAACAGGATTTTGCTGTGGTCGACCCCATAGCACGATGGAAACTCAACCCGCCAAGATTATAAATAAGGGTCACACTATTTTCTCGCCCTCTTTAATTCTGAAACAGCTACCGCTGAAGGTGGGAAAATATGCCCCAGATTAAGAGAGGACCAGAACTTGACCTCGCAAGTCATTTTCATCCGCGAGAAAGGCGTGAGTGCCTCAGCTGTTACACAGATGGGACACTTTATCCAGTGAAAACAGATGTCCAAACCTGTTGGGAATCAAAACAGAGTCAGACATATTCGCTTGAGATAACCTACCAGAAAATTAGTGATCGGCTTTTGGGTATGTAATCATGAATAAACTGCTTCCTTTCATTTATTAAATAATCTAGTGGGACCTGGGTTATAACTGGCTATTTATCGATCATTGTAGAATCCTGTTACTAATATCCAGAATACTTGCTAGGGTGTAGATGGGGATATTGGAATATTCGGTAGCAGACAAATATGGAAACACAGCTCCCCCGTCCTGAGCAGACGACACCGGCTGGGTACGCGGCTCAGTCATATTAACAGACCACCAGGCATCATGGCTACCAGCTTAAATTAGCAGACAATGGAGAAGAATGTAAACAAGATGAGTATGAGTTGAACTTACAAGCGCATCATTGTATGCAATAGTAACATATAAATGCAAAGGGGTATGTAGAGTTGATTAGTGTGGCATTTGGGTACCAGCTGTATTCGTCTGGAGCAAGGTAAACTAGGTGTTTATGCTGCCAGAAGCAGCAATATTGTTCTGGATACTGAGCTAATGACTAGTGTGTTGAGCCTGTGTGTTTTGGTCAGCAAATGCATACAGATTGTTGATGTGGTCAATTTAGGTATTCCTATTATGAATGTTATGGATCACCTGATCACAGCAGCATAGATACTGGTTAGAGCACATATTATGAAGATATGGGAAAGCACCATGCATCTCGGTGTACAAGCCGTGAGTTTATTGTAGTAATCCTATACAGATGGGGTTATCTCAGGGGCTGTCATGGTGATTATTCACGACCATCGGCAGTGATATGGATGCCATATTGTTGTGGCCACTTGATGATGTTTGTGATAGTGGTGATGGTGTGGTGATGCTGATGAATGCTGTATTAGCCGGTAGTTGAAATGGTCTGTGTTGGTTGGGATGAAAAGGTGTGAACTATATTGGCTTAGTGTTTTATTGGAGGTGTGTTGTGAATATATTTAATTTCCCATGACAGGAGGAAGAACCTGTGTACCTGTGTTATAATGTTCCGGTGTGAATTCTATTATTACAGGAAGTCATGTTATGTTGGTAGTTTCAGTGGGAAATTCACAGCATGTATCTAATTTGCAGTTGGTGTCTATGTGACACTATTTGTCTTTACTGTTTCCAATGCACGGTTATTTATTCTGGTCATACTGTGTGAGGATATTCCTGATTCCCACCAGTGCAAGAGGTCCTGGTTGGGGTCTCATGAGGACAATTCCCCTGATAAATTACATGCTATGTCTGGCTGACCAATGTAAACATTATATGCCGTATGTTAAGAGACTCAGTCGATGTTTATGTTAATTTTGCTTTATGATTATTATATCGATCATCTGAAGATTATGATCGTGATGATGTCATATGGTGATCAAGTTATAGCATTTGACTGCATGACAAGCAGGGAATAATAGTTGCTGATTTTCACAGCAGTAAATGTAAGAATTGTTGTGTATTTTCCCACAGAGTGATAAATTGTGTTTGGTGCTGACTCAGGATGACACTGGGCGATATTTCCACTAAAATAGAGGAATCCTGTGAGCGAGTACATGGGAGTACTTGGAGGAACAGTGGGCCAATATGGATCAGTACATCATGTATTTCGGTGTGTGTGTCTATCCATGGTGTGATTGTGGTGATGTGTGTACTCCTCTATGATGATGACAATGGCAATGTACGCATAATGATGAGCGTGTTATGAGGATGATGATGGTGATTATGGTGACTGTGTTATGATGATTTTGATGTTAGCCAAAGGTTGTAATGGCCTGCAGTAGCTGTGATGAATGGATGTAAACTATATCTGGTGTGGATTAGTCCAATCAGTGTAAAGGTATCTGCTGTGATGTGTCGATAAGTTTATTTGTTGATGTTGTCATATTAAGAAGAGCGATGACTGCTGGTGTGTGCGAGTAGTGGATAGATGAGCTCTAAAGTCGTTTGCCTGGTGGTGACTGTGTTATGATGATTTTGATGTTAGCCAAAGGTTGTAATGGCCTGTAGTAGCTGTGATGAATGGATGTAACCTATATCTGGTGTTGATTAGTCCAATCAGTGTAAAGGTATCTGCTGTGATGTGTCGATAAGTTTATTTGTTGATGTTGTCATATTAAGAAGAGCGATGACTGCTGGTGTGTGCGAGTAGTGGATAGAGGAGCTCTAAAGTAGTTTGCCATGAAGTGATGAGTCATCCATAATTATGTATTGATGGCTGGTGTCAGCTTTGCGTGGCAGACTGACTGAAGTCATTGTGAAATATAAATATCTGTGCAATACCTCCTGAATTATGTAATTCTATATTTATTGCAATCCCGAAGAAATCAGGAGCCTTGGAGTGTGATCAACATCGAACAACTAGTATACTGAACCACATCACGAAGACTTTGCTGAACATTATCATGCAAAGAGTTAGGAAGAAAATACAACCGAAAATAGAATAATAATAATGCGGGATTGTAGAAGGCAAGGGTACCGTACATCCTGTGTATATATTAAGAACAGTAATTGAATGTCTAAAGAAGTAAGCATTGATCTATATCTTTGCTTTATTGACTACACAAAGGCTTTCGATAAAGTGAGACATGTCGACATGATAAGGATGCTTGAAGATCTACATATAGATGGAAAGGACCTTAGACTTGTAAACAACATATATTGGAAACAACAAGCTGACATCAGAATTGATAACGATGTAGGTCAATATCAGTCTACTAAAAGAGGTGTGAGACAGGGATGTGTAATGTCTCCAGATCTTTTTTCCTTGTACAGTGAGACAGTATTTTCAGAAATATAGAAGATATGGAAGGAATCAACTTAGGGGGAAGATACATCAATAACATCAGATATGCAGATGATACAGTCTTAATTGCAGACAATGAACAGGACCTGCAACATTTAGTAGATGCTGTTGTTGCACACAGTGAACAACTAGGGTTAGAATTGAATAGTAAAAAGACACAGATTATGGTCGTCACTGGGAAGACAGAAATACCACAATGTGATATATGAGTAAATGGGCATATTCTTAATTAAGGAAGTGAATAGATACAGTTATCTCGGAACAGTCATAACAGCTGATGGGAGATGCTGTCGCGAAACGCAAGTGTGTCTCAGACGGGACAACACAGCACCAACTCTACCCCACCCCGTCTCGGCGGCCAGGCCACATTTCTTCTTGATCTCGGCAAACCTGCAAGCAATGTGGCGGGTGAGAGGGGAATTTCCGAGTAAAAGTTGGGACCGTCTTCTGGGCCTTGATGTTATATCTCGGGATTGGCATGAATTTCACGGGTCCCGAGAATCATAACGCAACTATTTGAGTGTGCGTAGATCTGTTCTGTCATAACTCAATTCTTTGAGTGTGCTTTGATCTTTTCTGTTTTAAATCGCACACTCTGCTAAAACTTGGGAATTCTGGGTTGCCTTCACTTTCGTGAGGTAATACTTGGATGTTGTCGGCAGACTTGGGAGAGTGTGTTCTTCGGGAGTTGACACGAATAGGCATTCGGTAGACAGTCATCAAGAAGGGAAGTCGCTTCTATGGCCAGCTGTGTAATTTGCATCACAGGGAGCCGGAGAATCCTCTGCAGTGAAGGTTGTTGTTGAAGCTATCCTTTCACGGCCGTGTCCACCAGCTGTAATCCATGCAGTTCCTATAGAATTATAGATTGATCTAGTGTGGTGGCATTGTTGTCCTGGAGACGAGGGGCCGTGTCTTTGACCAGCTATATAAAGTTGTACTTTTGGGGATCCAGAGGGAACCTACAGCCCAGAGCTTGATGAATACCGGGTCGATGTCTGTTGCATAGTTGTTCCTAAACTTTAAAGGTACCACTCTTGTATACTTGGCGTCGCTTAACTATAGTTGGTATCTCAGCGGTGAGTCAATTCTTGACCAGGTCGGCCAGTTGCGCCGTATCCTGTGCTCTGACCGATATTTACACGTTGACCTAACGTCAGCGGACACCAGCTGTTAGTTGAACAGGCATGCTAGGTGTGCAGCAGGCATGTGTGTGTACTATGACCTAGATTGAGTGTTCAACAGACATGGCAGAATGTATTTTTCTAGCCAGTAGTGGATCAGTCTGGTTGAAGCAAATTAACTATGTATTCGATGCCCTATCTCGACAATGGAGAATTTGGGGGAGCTGTTGTTCGGACGGAGAGCTTTCTCTTGAACAGAGCTTTAATTTCATTCCCTTAATTAATATGTTGACATTAGTATGTTTCGATCATCATCATGTGGCGTGGTTGAAACTAGTACTTGTCAAGCAATCATGTGACGATCGAGAACCACATGCGTTTCTCGTTAATTACGGTGAAACCCAAATATGTAGGAGGCTATAGGAGGGGGAAAGATATCTTCACACCTACCAGGGATTGAACCGTGGGCCAGTATAGCGGTGGGGGAAAACACCCACTCATGTATCGCGTGGATATTTCATCAGTGTTGTGTGACTCTACTGTTCCCTTACTGAGAAGGGAATACCTTGTTATGCAGGTCTATCTTTCTATTGTCTCTATACCTTCATCGGAACCAGATTGTTGGGATGTTTTATTCGACACAATTCCTAGGCAGATAAAGGAATTTATTCCGGTGATGTGTGTCTATATATTCATACACCCAAACATAACAGAAATCCAGTTATCCGATGCAGAAGGGTGGAAAGGGACAAACACAAGAACACCAAACTCTTCTGTTGTTTGTCTGGTCTTTAATTCAGTATTTCAGGTTATTTATCAAGGTAGCTTGAGTATCATCCATTAACCTTGGAGGTGTAATGGAGTACTGACCTGAGGTATCCTAATATGCCTATCTACTTTCCTGAGGGGACAAAATGGTGATTAGGAAGGAGGATCCAGACCATAACACTTGATGATCTCTGTAGGAGGTTGTCACCGCCTCACCTTCAGATATATTATTAGAGGGCTGCAACTCCAGCCCAAGGGATAGCATTGAGTCGCTCAGGACCCGAGTAATCTAGAACCTTCGCGAAAGAGCTGGTCATCGAGTCCATGATTCCGTGGACACTGATGTGGCCCGCCTAATGCGGGGTCCACGAGGAACTCGGACAGAGTTACCGCCCGTGTCGAATTAGGACACGAGGAGACCGGCAGAGGACAGACGGACTTGAGAGAGGCAACAAGGCCTGCCTGAGAGGGACTCAATAGATATTCATAGATATATATATACATAGGCTAGATAGTGTGCTAGATTGTTGTATGACAACTATGTGTTTGATGTTTAATTATCTGTGATATGTAAGATAATATAGCGCGGGCTGTTAACCCACTGCGCCAACTGTATATTCGATACAATAAATATTCGATCTCATAGCGAACAGATTTATTGTTGCCTGTATGTACCCGTGTTCAGTTACCTAGATAAGAGCAAGATTATGACAGGCTTTTGCTCGTCCGGGGGCTAGTTTTCCGGTTTTGGCATAAAATGTTTTGTGAAAGAGCTATTAATTGCCATGTAAAATTACTTATTTAATCATATCACATTGATTTTTGTTAACACATTGATTTGTTTAAATCAAAGAAATG
The DNA here is from genome assembly GCA_014155875.1 of Cepaea nemoralis. NCBI lineage: Eukaryota > Metazoa > Mollusca > Gastropoda > Stylommatophora > Helicidae > Cepaea > Cepaea nemoralis. Next base: position 30,608 of record JACEFZ010022780.1, read on the forward strand.
GTTAACTTTACAAGTTTACATAAAATTAGTAGCTATCTAGCGATAAAATAGAAGTAATCTGAGTCCCTCGGCAACGTCTCACCATTGCCTCCGCAGCGTGCCTCATTATTTTGATTCTGTAAACGATTTTTGACATGTTACTATTTTGACATTTTTTTTGTGTGTGTGTGACTGTGACTAATGTTTTCTCACTCCACGAGCAGATTGTTCCGCAACTAGTGCCGCGTGCAACCTATGTAACCTTTCCAACAGTGACGAGAGTACAAGACAACATCGGAGAGTTCTGGGATTGAAAGCTAAATTTCACATCATACCCATTGTAACTCTAAGCTGTACTTCTCATCTTTCATCAATGTATTATTTTGTTTCATATTGATTTGTTTGCATATTCATGACCTTGTCACCAACATAACCTTACATTTTGATTTACACATTAATAATTAAGGGAGTTAACCAAATTTTCGACTACACAACATTTTTTTCTAAGGGATTTAACTCTATAAACTTTACAAACACGTAAAACACAAAATGTCTAGCTTAGATAAGTGCATTGAGCAAGGAATAAAGTTAGGTTATAAAGAGGAGAAACTGTCAGAATGGGCACAGAAAACGCACACAGATAATATTGCCCGTGAAGAAAGAGCGATAGAACGAGAGGAAAAGAAATTGCAAATGGAGGCAGAAGAAAAGAAAATGCAGGCAGAAGAAAATAAATTGCAAATACAGGCCGAAGAAAAGAAATTGCAAATGGAGGCCGAAGAAAAGAAAATGCAAATGCAGGCACAAGAAAAGAAATTGCAAATGGAGCTTGAGGCGGCAGCGAAGCAGGCCCAATTGAATGCCGAGACACAAATTAAACTAAAACAGATGGAGATTGAGTCCAACCACAGAAATATCAGTGAATAAGCTACGAAGCAAAGAGGAAGAACAAAAATATAATAAGTATAAAGGCCTCGTGAAGGCGTTCTGCTCAGGAGATTCCATCAGCGCCTACTTAGAAAATTTTGAGTGTCTCATGTCTCATCATAAGATCATAAAATCAGATTGGGCATTTATTCTAATGAGAAACTTAGCTCTTGAACCACTAAAAGTAATAGAGACAATACCACAGGAAATGCGAAAAGACTATGACTATCTAAAACAACGCATTCTCCGACATTTTTCTTTAGATACTGCAGGTTACCAACAACAATTTGCCAAATTATCTCCACAACCAAACCAAACCTTTATAGATTATGTCAGTACAGTCCAAGACGTGTGCACAAAATGGATAAACTCGGCTAAAACCAACAACAGCCATGACAAACTTAAAGAGCTTATTATTATAGACAAAATAGTTAGCACCATCCCCACACCTTTTGCCAAGTTCTTAAAACAAATGGACTGTAAGAGTATTCAGGAAATAGAGGCAAAGGGGAATGCATTTTTCACAGCAAATAGGGATATTTTTCAGCTGAACATAAGTCACAATGATACAGCAGCTGCAGTAGTGAACACCAAATACTCCAAACAAACAGAGAATAAATTTAAACCGCGCTCCAATGTCGGTAAAGTAGCGAAGTGCCAATATTGCGGTTTCAGTCACGACACTTACTCTATGTGCGACAAATCGCCTACCTATCCTACCCACCTCAAAATGATGGTGGAGAAGCAGAAGGCTAAGCGCAACGCTTACCAGAGAGCGGTCAAATGCTACTTTTGCCGAAGTTTTGGCCACTATAGTCGCCACTGTGATGGACGTAAGTTATTGAAACAGGCCAATGCTGCACTAGTAGAAACGTCGTCTGACGAAGAGCTTGAATCACTGAATGAATGTGATAATCAACACGACAATGAAAGCGAGCTTGGGAAAGCTGTACACATTATAAACACCATTACAGACAGTAAGTGCAACACCTGTACGAAGTTCCAACTTGACACAACACTACATTGTGGCCACACGATCCCTATTTCAAATGAAACAGCTAACGCTGCCTTATCATCTACAGGCAAGCTAGTTTATTCTACAGGGTTTGTTAACAACAAAAAGTGCACATTAATTCGGGATTCCGGCGCAACGCTCTGTGGGGTGAAGAAAACATTAATAGACACTAAAGACTACACAGACAAACATGTGAATTGTCGCACATTCTCAGGTACGATAGAGAAATACCCCCTTGCTCTGGTCGAAATTCAAACACCGTTCATATCAGGACAAGTATTGTGCGCTGTCCTTGACAATCCAGTCGCTGATATTATACTTGGTAATTTACCCAACATACATCCATGCTCTGAAAAGGAAATCAAAGAGTGGGAGCATAAACACGGTATCCACCACACAAACAGCGATGCGAAAGAGAAACACCATTCTTGCTTGTCTCAAGCTGCCAAAATACCAAGGGAGACAACCACTGAGGTAATTCAGAAAGAATTCACCGAGGTGTACAATGCAGGGGCGGTCGAATCTATGAGCGATACGACCGAATTAAAACCTCGAATTGAGGATGCTACCGAGCTACCAAGTACCAAGCCTGTAAATGTGCAACAAAACACACAACACACAAACGCAATAACACGACAGACAACCCATAAAACCAACACCGACCAACTGCAGGAATCATTAGAAATAGTAGCGCCAAACTCAACTAACATCAATTTTGGAAATGAACAGAAAGCAGATACAACACTTGCACCATACTTTAAGTTAGTAGGACTTAAACCAAAATTAGCTAAGAACGCATCGTGGACATTTAGGCTACAGAACAACATCTTAACTAGATTTTACACAACAAATCAGACCACGATACAGCAAATAGTGTTACCACAAACACATCGAAACAAAGTGCTAAAAATAGCCCATGACTCCCCTTTTGGAGGTCATATGGGATACGAACTGACCAGGGCAATTGTCCTGACCCAGTTTTATTGGCCAAAGTTCGACCAAGACATTAAAACATTGTGTACATCTTGTGATATATGTCATAAACTGGTCAAGGGAAATAACCCTACTGCATTCTCTGTAAATGGAAAGTTGAAAATATTCCATGTAAATATGTTGAAACCATACTATGCTAGACAGGACAATGAGACAAATGAACAGACGCAACGAACTGGTGACGGAGACGAAACGACAATTTCCCAACGTAATGACACCACGACAAACGAAGCATCGTTAACGACACACGCTTACGACGACGAAAACGACGAAGACATATGGACATTACCGACAATCTGTGATATCGACAATGACGACAAATTTGACGACATATTGACGAGTGATCTCGACGACGACGACAATGACATTGAAGACAATTTATAAACAGTAGCATCTGTGATAAATCAGACAGACGTGGACAATACTGAAATCCCTGTACCAATCATGACTGACGACGGGAGTATAAATGACATACATATCTCTGACACTTTGACACAACAACAGCGACAAGACATTTTGACGCTCCTGGACGACTATAAGACTATCTTTTCCAACAAACCTGGACGCACTGATAGAATAACACATTCAATTGTGCTGACAGATCTGAGACCAGTCAAATGTAGACCATATTCTATTCCTCTCCATTACAGATCTAATTTAGATAAAGAAATTTTAGATTTAGAGAAGAATGGCATTATTCAAAAATCGATGTCTCAATATTCTTCACCGATTGTCCTGGTGAAAAAGAAGGACCAGACAATCCGTTTGTGCATCGACTATAGAGTATTAAATACAAGAACAACAACGGATGCAGAGCCAATGAACAGTTGTGAAGATCTTATTTTAAATATGGCTCAATCATCCTTATTTTCCAAGACCGATTTAGCGAAAGGATATTGGCAAGTTCCACTACACCCTTCTTGTAGACATATAACAGCATTCGCAACACCTCTCGGTTTGTACGAATGGCTATATCTTCCTTTTGGCCTGAAAAACGCACCGGCCACATTTGTGAGACTAACAAGATTGTTATTACACGGAATTAAAGATGTAGTAGCCTATATTGATGATATATGCGTCCATTCTTCTGATATGACTTCTCACTTACTTACCCTGAAACAAGTCTTCAACCAAATCTCTCTTTTTGGACTTACTATCAAACCTTCCAAGGTTGAAATAGGTTATACACAAATAGACTTCCTTGGTCATAGAATTTCTGAAGGAAAATTGTTGACTGATGATAAAATTGTTTCCAAGATCCTTAAGCTAGAAGTGCCTACCACGAAGAAACAGATTAGAAGTCTACTAGGTCTTATTAACTATTATTCTAAATTCATTCCACATTGGGCAGAACTCACCTCAGTCTTTTCTGATATGTTAACTAAAGATCATCCATCAAAAATTTGTAAAAGTACCAGCTTAGATGATACAATGTGTAGATTGAAACATATTTTTTCTAATCCACCAGTCTTACGATTACCCAACATAAATTTACCCTTTATTTTGACCACAGATGCTAGCGCTATCGCAATAGGAGGATGTTTAATGCAGGAAGTGGATGGCGTACTGACACCCGATTCTCTACTGTGAGCCGCAAACTAAAGAAGGCTGAGACTCGTTATGCCACAGTGGAATTGGAGTGTTTAAGCCTATTGTTCTGTATATTGAGATTATCTAAGTTCCTCTTGGGGAGTCATTTTGTGGTCCTCACAGACAGTTCGCCATTATTAGTCCTTAACCATGGGTCGCCCAAAAACCACCGGTTACAACGATGGTGTCTTCTACTTCAAGATTTCGACTTCGAAATCCGCCATATCAAGGGCACCGATAATATTATGGCTGACCTTTTATCACGGCAGACAAATGCGCCAGTAGAATGACTCTTATCACATCAACCATTAGCCATACTATAAACTGTGATACTTTTAGTCGGTTGCATATAACAGTGTAACTCTACACCTGCTAGAGTACTCTCAGTGATTAGGTTACTTACGACACCCATGAACATGGTACATTAAGAACTATACATTAAGACCATCTATACGTTAAGAGCTATACTTAAGAACTATACTATCAAGTGCCTAAGCTCTAGAACGATTCCAGCAAGACACGGTAACTGTGTTTGTTTCAACCAATAATATCAACCAGTGAACTGACTCTGAATACTGTAATATTTCATACGGAACATTGAGAACAATCCATACTTGCTGTTGCTACGAAATTTTGTAAACAGCCGAAACAGAACGACATCGACTACAACACTCAAGAGACAATCATACTAACTTTGACATTCATGGCATAACACGCTAACGACAGGAGGACAACGCGCACATCATCGTTGGATTTATTTAGTTATCTAATTAATTACTTTAGGATTAAATATATATTATATTTGCATTAATGATGTATATAAATTGTGTTAACCTGTAATGTGTACATATTCTACTTTAATATTACAGGCGGTGCCATTTATAGGCTAAAGAACCGTCCTATACAATTGTCTCCAGTTAAATTATAACCTATTTTTCATTCATCGTACAAAAAGTGCGTATTTTCTTAAAGGGCAAATATCGCCTAGCCCATTTTGTCTAAGGGCAATAACACTTACCTCAACTTTAATTATATATTTTAACCAAATACTATTATTATGAAAGGTGAGTGAATGACTGCGTGAAAGGATTAAATGAGAGAACTATACACTTGGCGGACAAATTGTACGCAAAATGTATTTATTGTAATTTGTCTGCGTCTTTCATGTAAAATTGCATGACTTGTCTAATTTGTCAATACATGTGAAATACTTAGTTTAATAGTGAGTTTAATTTAGTAGTCAGTGTAATATACTTAGTTTAGCAGTTAGGATACATCTAAGCACCACTACTTGGAATGCCTGATCATGTATTGCACACAGTGCAGTATTTCATGATTGAGGTTATCCCAACTCGTGACGCTTGGAAATACGCCACACATTCAGCACACACGTTACACAAATCTCAAAACTCAACACTATCAATTTAAAATACAGTCACTTTATTAGAAACATCAACTTATTAGTCAACACACTAACAAGCCAACAGGGACACATGTAGTCTGAGGGGGATAAAAGAACAAGGTAACTACATATTTAGCATTATATAACATACGAGAGTAAAAGTGTATGGAAATACACACACAGATCAAGATTTGAAGGTGTACTTATTTAGCCAGGACTTCGGTCTTGTTAACCCTCTTTAATACAGAGGTTAATTGTCTTGGTACCATTTCGGGTACTATGAGAAGGGCGGGTTGTAAATACAACTACTAAAACGTCACGTAACTTCGGTAAGATAAGCATTTTTAAGCACACGAGAGATAGAGGGATCTCTTCACCAAATCAGAGAAGTGTTGTATGGTAGAATACATGAGTTTTAGTGCTAGTAGGTAGGTTACCAGGTTACTATCCACCAAACTACAAAAACCAACTTTATGTGATTCGGTGACAGAATTAGAACAGATCTAATTACCCAAGAACAAATCATATCAGGGGGGAGGGGGGATCCTGTCACCGCCTCACCTTCAGATATATTATTAGAGGGCTGCAACTCCAGCCCAAGGGATAGCATTGAGTCGCTCAGGACCCGAGTAATCTAGAACCTTCGCGAAAGAGCTGGTCATCGAGTCCATGATTCCGTGGACACTGATGTGGCCCGCCTAATGCGGGGTCCACGAGGAACTCGGACAGAGTTACCGCCCGTGTCGAATTAGGACACGAGGAGACCGGCAGAGGACAGACGGACTTGAGAGAGGCAACAAGGCCTGCCTGAGAGGGACTCAATAGATATTCATAGATATATATATACATAGGCTAGATAGTGTGCTAGATTGTTGTATGACAACTATGTGTTTGATGTTTAATTATCTGTGATATGTAAGATAATATAGCGCGGGCTGTTAACCCACTGCGCCAACTGTATATTCGATACAATAAATATTCGATCTCATAGCGAACAGATTTATTGTTGCCTGTATGTACCCGTGTTCAGTTACCTAGATAAGAGCAAGATGATGACAGAGGTATTGCACTTTGCCATCTCTATGAATGGACCTGTCACTGTATCTAGTATCCATTAGATCTTAGATGGTAGGGAATGTGTCATCCATATTTACTAGGGATGAGACGAGTGGCTGAAAATCTACTGACTTACGATGAGATTACCAGGAGACGTAACTTAACCCGTCGGTGAGACATGTCTGGAAAGTCAGACATAATACTATTGTGGTCTGAGCTGGAGGAACTGACCACAGTTAAATGGAATGTTAGTGTGGATGCATGTTGATGTAGTGTGTATTGTGCAAGGGTGTGATGGATGGGTACACCTGGCCTGTTCTTGCTTTACAGAAACCCCTTTGGATGTTGCTGTGGGCGAGTGCCCTTTATTGTTACTGGTTGATGTTCCTGTGGCTAAGTGCCTGTTTGCAGTGGCCTGTGTGCAGTTAACACATTTCTGATTCCTGAGTGCCACTTTGCTGTGGCGGTGTGCAGTGACTTGCGACTGAGCTAAAAGTCAAGTGACTTGTGGCTTTTGAACTTGAGTTGGACAAATTCCGAAGCTCCAGGAGGCATCATACAGGAATCAGGTGAATGTGTCTTACCACCCAGTTCTACACACTGACAATCAATACTACACTGATATACCTATGTGGGATGATGAGAAGTTCAAGCAGACTATTCTCACCAAATTGACTGTTCCTTGCTGTATGTCTGTCGGTTAGTTTGTTCATCTGTGTGTTAAAGTTGGAATCTCCAATAAAGATTCTAGATTTGCCTTTTCAAAGGTTGTTCTCTTATAGTCAGTTAGGTGTCTTCTTGTGTCCACAGTTGTCATAGGGGTAGTGTCATCCGTGAACCGTCCTGGGGACGATCTAGTAAAAGGGAAGGCAGAAAGTAATTCGAAACCAAATAAATATATGGGCAACCACCGAGAACCAGGCCGGTGTTGCACACGTGACAGATGCCTTGAATAGATTAGAACAAGAATTGCCATTGCGAAGGTAGCCTTTTGCAAGATGAAAATATACTGACCAATAAAAAAATTAATAAAACGATAACAGTTGGAACGAGAAAAAGAGTGTTGAAGTGCTACATAGAACCTGTACTTCTATATGGATGTGAAGCGTGGACAATGAGTAGTCAAGCTGAAAAACATCTGGTGGCTGTGGAAATGTGGTTTCTGTGGAAAATGCAAAGAATACCATGGACAGATAGAAATACCAATGAACAAGTCCTTCAAGAAACACATGAAGGTCGTAAACTGAGTAGAGTCATTAGACGTAGACAGTCAAAATGTGTTGGGTATGTTATGAGAAGAAATGACTTGGAGAACTTGGTGACAACTTGCAAGATCGAAGGGAACAGACCAAGGGGAAGACCGAGAATTAAATACCTGGATGTCTTGGCCACGTGACATTTTCGAGACAGGAACACGGAGCTGATCCACGACTCATGTGATTGAGTGAGATGGCAAAACATGACCGCCCACGCTTATCGGCATGGCACATGATGGATGGATGGTGTAATGTTGATGTCAGTGGGTAATATTGATGTATGCCTGTAATATTGGAGTAGGGAATTATGTTGTATAGACATTGGTGACCAAAGCATGAGAATATGTCTGCATTTGCCTTATTATTTCAAGTGATGTTGTATACTTTTGTTCCAGGATATGGCTCTCCAACCTTAGCTGAATAGGGGGCATTCCTGGGTTTATTGTTGACTAGTTGGTAGAGCTTTCGACATTCATGTTTAGGCTTCTGTCTTTGAGGTTGTAATATGATTATGTTAATGTGTCATAGTCGGTTTGTGGATGTGACTTTCGTCTGTTGTACAGGGCACAATGTTGGATTTGATTGAGTCACATGGATTAGATAATACCTGGAACCTAATCCACTTATCTTCGCTGTGAGCTACGGTTGTCTATGGTGTTGTGCTGGGTATCACAGGTAGTGGGTCCCATCTCCATGCCGTGAGACTCACGTTCGTGCTTATGATTGGATTTTCTTTATGGGTTCTTCTTCTTCTTCTTCTTCTTCTTCTTCTTCTTCTTCTTCTTCTTCTTCTTCTTCTTCTTCTTCTTCTTCTTCTTCTTCTTCTTCTTCTTCTTCTTCTTCTTCTTCTTCTTCTTCTTCTTCTTCAGCATTCCGAGCCAATGAGGTTCTTTGCTGCAGATACAAGCCGTCTCCATTTGTCTCTCTGGTTGACCTTCTCTTGCCAGCCGTTGATTCCAAGTGCTTGTAGGTCTGTATATATATATTATCTCTCCACCGTCTTGTTGGTCTACCTCGGGGTCGGGTTAGATAATTGTCTTTCTATTGTCTGGTTTTGGCTAGCGGGCTTAATGCATATCCTTGCGGGGTGCTAGGAGCGGCCTGTGGGCCCGACCGAACAAGGCAAAGGTATGGCTATACTATATGCTGCAGACTGATTACCTGTATGGACGAATGTGATGTTGAGTAGTGATTGTCTCTGCTTCTATACCTCATACTCTTATGTCCGCACCGTTTAGATTAAGAACTACGAGACTGGATAAAATAAAGATCTATCAAATTGAGTTTAACTTGTTTGTTTAGTCTTTGCTGTTCAACTTATATTGTTTATCGTTTGTTCTATTCATTTGTTCAGGAACAACCCAGCTAGGCATTCCATCGTATAGTCCTCTGCTAAAGATCATGAGTTACTTCTGATATCTATAAACTATCCTTTTCAACGAAGTGGGCCTACGTTTTGGTGGTGATCTCTTTCTCTGTGTTATTCTTTTTTACTTCTCTGGCCAACTAGAAGTCAGTGTTGCGTATCTATCCATCTTTATACCACTGAAGGATGGGAAATGAGTTGGAATGATTAAATATTCTCATTTTTGTATCTCTTCCTTTTCTCTTTGATACCATTTTTCAGATATATAAGCACCCTTGCTTTTTGGCTTATGATTTCGATTTCTATCTCTATTCTGCCATCTGCTGTGATGATACTTCCAAGACATTTGAATTGTTTAACTTGTTTCAGAGATGTAATATGTATCTATGTATATTTATTGGACTAACTTGCATTACTTCAGTTTTGGCTGTATTTATATTCATATTGCATCTGCTATATGATGAATGTTGAATTCAGCTTATTAATATGAATTTGCACTCTGCCTTGGCCACTATAAAACAGACATTGACCGTCTACCGCAAAAAAAAAAAAAAAAAAAAAAAAATCATTCATTGTGAGTGAATCTGCTATTTCTTCTGGAGTAATGAGTTCAACATTGTCTGAATCTATATCTATAAAACAAAGTGTATGTATATATGTATGTATGTATATATGTATGTATGTAAATATGTATGTCCTTTATTTGTTCACGAACGGCCCATCCGATTGAGATGAAATTTTCTACACGCCTTCCTTTCATTCCAGAGCTGTCAACTGTCATAGTTTTTTTTTCTTCTTCCTCCTCCTCCCTCCTCCCCCTCCCAAAATACATACGTAAATATATGATGATGATGATGAAAGAATCCCCGAACCAAAACGCTAGGGAAAGGGAAGAAAATGACGTGACTACACAGAATCGTCACACGGCAATCATCATCATCAAGTGCCGTGCCGGCTGGCGTAGGCGTTCATGGCTCTCCGTAGATCTCAGTCTTTGGTTTTTTGGATCAACTCTGCTGCTGATATTCCTCCATGCCATGAGTCAGATTACTTAAGACCTGGTTAACAGCAACATAGATTGGTGAAACAGTAATAGTGATAAATAATTACGGAGAGTGATAAGGGAAAAGACACCGGTAACGGGCTAAAGATAGTGGCCAATAGAATTGCGAGGAGGAGGCCACGTGATTAGGAGGGTCGAGCAGGGCGAACGGACAAAGGGAGTCAGTCGGGGTTGGGAAGCCATGACAGACAGATCACGAAAGCAGAGAAGTGTGTCGGCTGAGAACTGAATATCCCTTGTGGCGATGAAACGCCGAGAATCGTGACGTGACTACACAGAATCGTCACACGGCAATCATCATCATCAAGTGCCGTGCCGGCTGGCGTAGGCGTTCATGGCTCTCCGTAGATCTCAGTCTTTGGTTTTTTGGATCAACTCTGCTGCTGATATTCCTCCATGCCATGAGTCAGATTACTTAAGACCTGGTTAACAGCAACATAGATTGGTGAAACAGTAATAGTGATAAATAATTACGGAGAGTGATAAGGGAAAAGACACCGGTAACGGGCTAAAGATAGTGGCCAATAGAATTGCGAGGAGGAGGCCACGTGATTAGGAGGGTCGAGCAGGGCGAACGGACAAAGGGAGTCAGTCGGGGTTGGGAAGCCATGACAGACAGATCACGAAAGCAGAGAAGTGTGTCGGCTGAGAACTGAATATCCCTTGTGGCGATGAAACGCAGAGAATCGTCGACGGCCAGTAAATGAGTGTACGCTAGATATTTCAAGCGTGGACCGATTGAGGAGAATAGTGTTGCCGCGACCAGGCGGGTGGACATGTTACAGCACGGAGTCGAGTCGTGTGCCGTGGGCAGAGGTTGCCGGCCTGTGAATGTAGGCGCCATGCGACCATGTGTAACAGGACTGTAAGTAGGGTAGAAGAGTGTATGTGTAGATCATTGTAGTTGATTAGATAGCCTGGATAGCAGGACGTACTACAATCAGTGTGTAAACAAATGTCGTGAGTGTACATGTAACTTTGAATATCCCAGTGATTGTGTCGCATAGAAACAATACATGATGCCATTCTATCACTCGGTGGTGACGAGTTGTGTTCACGGTGTATCAGTGTGTAATTCATAAAGAGTGTCAACGTAGCCGCATCTCAATACCCCTAGTTACGTCAGAAAGGGCACGTTGGCAACGTGGGGGCATTCGTCCTTCGAAAGAACTCGGCAAAATTGAGGCAATGGTTATTATGGTAGTGAACAAGTATGTATGTATTGTCAGCTACAGATTTTTCAATTAACCACAAACAGTTAAGGCTATGTACACCAACAAGATAATAGCACAAGCGCATGGATTATAGATAACAGAAAACCATGGCTAGGTGTGGAACATAGGACGCTTGAGCTTATGTACAAGAAAGTAACCCGCAGTAAGCGAGGTTCAACAGCTCAGGAAAGTAATCGGTTGTATTAAACATTGAAGAGCATAAGTAAGAATATGGGCAACTTGATTCAGGTGATGGTTTCAAAGTGAGGTATCATCATTGAAGTTAGCATTCATGGTGCAAAGTACAATGGAGCAGTCAGCGCCAATTCTGCTAAAGCTAAGAAGATGAGTAGCAGCAATACAAACAACAGAACATACGTCGATACTCAACGTTATAATTTCTGATTAACGTGGCGTTGTGCATGAGCGACAACACTTTAATATTAGGAAATCCCGGAAAATAGAAATACAGAAACATTATGGCATCTTGCCACAAGATTTACAGTGTGAAGCCGTATTCAGGGGGCTACATGCATTAGAATGCTGGCATAGACTAATTATGTCAAAACTAGTATCTGTTCCAGAAATGTGTTCCATGACAGTTAGTAGTACACTATGAGGTATCTACACCATTGATGTGGAGCTGCACCTGACGACCAAGTTTATCCTTGTCGACCTGTGAGTGAAACGTGGACGGCCACGCTGATTTGGATCAAGCCCGGAAGCAAGCGGAAGTGAACCGAGCATCAGGATCAAGCCACTGGAAACATCGCTGGATATATACAGGGCAAGTTAATTCCAATTAATTTTCTATGTGTACTGCTCAATTACAGAGAGCTATTAGACACCTTTGTATGGTATTGTGCAATCAGCCTGATGAATTAGATTGTGCTTCCACAGGGATGATGGTGGTTAGTTAATCTTTTTCTGTTACAGGTTACCAAAACAAGATCAGCAACACTTGAGGGGTCTGCGTGTACAGATAGTAATAGGTATACCACGCAGTAGTGACATCATATAACCATGCCTACATGGTCGGACTTCATAGATTTAGGTGTGAGGTGTGGGTTGACAGTGACAGAGCTCAAGACAGAACTGCAGAAACGGAACAATAACCAAGGTAACGACCAGCAGAGTAGACCCAAGAGTAAAGATCACCGAGCAGATTTCATAGCTTTAGGTGGAAGATGTGGGTTGACAGTGAAAGAGCTTAGGACAGAACTTCAGAAACGTAAGGAGAACCAAGGTAAAGACCAACAGAATAGACCCAAGAGTAGAGATCACCGAACTACTCAATATAGACTGGCTCTACAGAGACCAGCTAAGGTAACTCGATTAGAACCAGTAAGTGAATGGGCATATGGTGGTCGCCAACAAGAGTCTCATAAAATAGGCGACAGAAACCCTAAGCACGACTCGGACATCAGAAACCGTCCGTCCAATAGAGTCGATAGGTACACAGACTACATAAGCAGTCGAAAATGTTGGGTCTGTAACAGCTTGGACCACGTAGCCAGAGAGTGTGGACTGAGACGAGTGACTAAAGAAGAACATGACCAAAAGACAAACGTAGGATACATAGCAACAGACAGACAGAAAAGACAACGAATCGGTAACCCTGCGTGTAGTCAAATAGTGCCTACACGGAAGTCGAATGCTAGCAGTATTCATAGCGGGACTTTAAAATCCCACAAAGCACTCGTGAACGGGAAGTTGACCACCTGCGTTAGGAATACAGGGTCGTCAATAGCTGTGTAGATCATAGCCTGGTAAGGAGTAGCGACTACACGGGAGAGAGCGTGACGTGCAGTACCTTTGGTGGTACAAAAGAAAAGTATGCTATAGCATGGGTGCATATATCCTGCCCGTACTATGAAGGGAGAATACGAGTAGCAGTGTTACCTAGTCCACTTGCAGGACTAATGATAGGTAACATACCTGGAGTGACAGAGTGTACAGAAGATGAAGCCCAAAGATGGAATGGTAAAATGACACAGGAGAATACAGACTCCAGACAGCATATTAAGAAAGACAAGAAAGAAGATAACGTGGTCATACCTCGGGCTGACCAGACAGACACTAGACGGGCACCAGACATTCAAACCGAAGACCGTGCAAAGCAACAAAGAGACGACAAGACACTGCGAACTTGTTTTCAGCGGGCAAACTGCCCACCGAAACAATCGAAATTAGGCAAGTGGTCATTTGTAATGAGGAATGAAATTCTCATGAGAGAATACACGAAAGATACAACAGGTATCTTACAAAGGGTACTGCCAGTGAGAGAGCGCAGTAACGCTCTGGAACGGGCACACATCGCCCCGAGTGCAGACCATATGAGTTTGGCCAAGACTAGAAAGAGATTATTATCTGGGTTCTACTGGCCAGGCTGTGAGAAGGACATCAGAAGCCATGTCCGATCATGTAAATTGTGCAAACGATTAGATGTAAGAGCCTCAGACATACAGATAGAGAAAAGCAACAAACAACAGATAGAAAATACTTGTGAGAAAAACTGTCAACAAGATGACAGGCAATCAGTAACTAACCACAGAGAAAAAGTTACTGACAAAGAGACAGATAGACCGCTGACACATGAACAGCCAACAGTCACACCAACAAGGGATGACTTAATAGAAGAGCAATCTTGCGATACATTGGCAAAGTTCATCAGACTGTTGGTAACATTCAACATGTGGATGACTACTATTGTTATAGAAAACCAGACACTGCATCACATGTTGAAAACAGTAACTGCAAGAATAAAACATATACTTGAAAAACAAGATTGTACGTCGGAATACACAGAAAGCTTAATACTAACATCTGACAGTACGCCACCATTCAAGACACATCAGATGCTCGTTACAACATATACTGACTTGTTTCAGCAGACAGTGGAAAAAACAATAACATCAAACAGAAATTTTAGGTTTAAAAATAGTAATACATCATCAGTGCCACTGACAAGATAACATCACATATACCAACGTGAAACACTCTTATCTTGTGATATGTATATTGTAGATACTGTATAGAGTGTATAAAGGATATATGTATATGATTGGTGTAGATATAATTGTTGTAGTAGAATTAATGCATTGATAAGTATAATGTTGATTGCAGTGACATGATGATACGGTAAAGTCATCAGAGGTAAAAACAATAAAGATGTGTAATGGTGCAGTTAAAATATATAGATGAAGTCTGTGAATGCTGGCAATAACATGGCCTAAGAAACGTTACACCGACTATATGACAAAATGATCTAGGCAGATTAGGGACCAAATCCCGATAGTACAATGGGGCATACGGTAAGACTATCATCTAGGAAACCATGCGTTCATACAAGGTGACTGGTCCAGTGGTTAGCACGTTGTGGTACTGACCATGATAACATGTCAATGTAGGAAATGTGATATGATTGCGGTAACATAATATGCAATTGTGAATGTAAATATGCATATGTATGTATGGATATATATACACCCAAGGCTGTTATTGATTTCAGATAGTTAAGTGGTGTAAATGACTGAGCAGAAGAGATAGTGTCAAAGGTACCTCAAAGATGCTACCTCATTAGCTGACTGAAGAGGCTGAGACAGACAGACACAAGTGAAGATTGGGAATCTGATGGGTAGAAGATACAGTCAGCGAAGACAGATACCAGCCAGAACCAACCAATGGAGTAATAGTTAGTAACATTCACTATCATTCAATAAACAAAACTCATAATACACATAGATAGAGATAAATATCATTTTAATGGCTGTAATTACATACATAGACATCAGTACATTCTTATGATCATGATCATCATGCCATGTATATTTGTAATCAATATGCATGTAATGGTAATAGTAATTGTAACAATATTGATTGTACTATTACCTGATTGTAACACAACGTATAAAATGAAGGTCGGTAGAAAACTGATAAATGATCGCAAAGGGAAAAAAGAAGAATCGACATCTACTAGAGCAGGAAGGTTGACAGTGGGTCTAAAACCACGATACATCACAGATGACACCCATAACATAAAAGGAAAAGAAGAAGAAGGTAAATGAGGACATTACTACCATTAATACATATTGTCACAGAGATGATAATGATGGGCGAGTGAAAGTTTGAACAGTGCTTGCAATATTACATGTGAGTCCAATTGTATATATTATTCAGGTTTTGTGACAATGTTGTATATTGGAGAGACAAACATGTACAATAGGTAGGAGAAATTTAGCTGATGGTGGTAACATATACATAACATAAGAATAGGTTGAGTGACAGTGAAGTGAGAGAAAGGGGACGAGAAGACTGAGAGTAGGAATTTGTGCGAATGAAGAATCAATTTGAACACAACTGGGATACTTGCACACCGGTATACAGGAAGCGTACAGGCATAGACGGAACATTTGAGGTTCGAGTATGCGTGTTGTAAGACAGAGTACAGAATAAAAAATTAAACACTATAAAAAAAAAAAAAAAAAAAAAAAAAAAAAAAAAAAAAAAGAGAGAGAGAAAGACAAACGATGAAAGGATGAAGAGAGGAAATGAGAGAGAGAGAACAGAGTGCAAGTGAAATTGAAGGAAAGGATACAAGGATAGTGTAGTAGGATTATTAGCAATACCATTGATAATAGTACCAAGTGGTAGTACTTTGTACATATAATATGTTAACATGTAGTACTTTGGCATGGTAGTAGATGTATATCAAGGTATATAAGGGTCATGGTATTAGGAACACGACAAGGAAAAAGTTAGTAGCAAGAACACCAGGGATAAACAGAAGGCAAATAAAGGGAAGAGATAGCCACAGAGCACAAGTAACTAATGGCAGCCAACCACGCACACACGTTGACAAGACATATACAAGAGTCATGGGTACTCGCACCAAAGAGATCCACAGTCGTAGCATAGTCTACTCAGGAGCAAAATAGAGCTTCAACAAAATATGGGTGAAATTGATATGTCTGCAATACACACGTTCCTGCACCCAGGGCTTAAGGGCTGGGGAGGGTGTCAGTTGCTTGTACCGAGGTATAAATGAGGAACCTTATGGGAATGTCCGGGGTGGGACATTGGGACTCATAGTAGGTTGGTCCTCAACTTGCCGAAAACAAAGGGGGTTGAGGCCACACGAGGTCTATTTGGGAATAGACGGATATTCGTGTCCGACATTATAATTTGTGTGAAGGTATGGCAGAATATCAACGTAACACAGAGTGAAGTTAAAGGGAACTGAGAAGCAAGCTCAAAGGCATGAGGCAGTAGACAGATATGTGCGACCAGGGGACAGGCATGTGCGACCAAGCTGACTCATGTCAAGGGTAGAGATAAGGAAGAACCCAAAAATGTAGAACATTTTTGAAATTGCGGGGGGCATATGCCATGAGTCAGATTACTTAAGACCTGGTTAACAGCAACATAGATTGGTGAAACAGTAATAGTGATAAATAATTACGGAGAGTGATAAGGGAAAAGACACCGGTAACGGGCTAAAGATAGTGGCCAATAGAATTGCGAGGAGGAGGCCACGTGATTAGGAGGGTCGAGCAGGGCGAACGGACAAAGGGAGTCAGTCGGGGTTGGGAAGCCATGACAGACAGATCACGAAAGCAGAGAAGTGTGTCGGCTGAGAACTGAATATCCCTTGTGGCGATGAAACGCCGAGAATCGTCGACGGCCAGTAAATGAGTGTACGCTAGATATTTCAAGCGTGGACCGATTGAGGAGAATAGTGTTGCCGCGACCAGGCGGGTGGACATGTTACAGCACGGAGTCGAGTCGTGTGCCGTGGGCAGAGGTTGCCGGCCTGTGAATGTAGGCGCCATGCGACCATGTGTAACAGGACTGTAAGTAGGGTAGAAGAGTGTATGTGTAGATCATTGTAGTTGATTAGATAGCCTGGATAGCAGGACGTACTACAATCAGTGTGTAAACCAAATGTCGTGAGTGTACATGTAACTTTGAATATCCCAGTGATTGTGTCGCATAGAAACAATACATGATGCCATTCTATCACTCGGTGGTGACGAGTTGTGTTCACGGTGTATCAGTGTGTAATTCATAAAGAGTGTCAACGTAGCCGCATCTCAATACCCCTAGTTACGTCAGAAAGGGCACGTTGGCACACGGCAATATCAATAACAATTCATCTTTTTATGTGTAAGGAAGTTATCTACAGTCGTGTAGAAGGGAAGAACTAGACGAGTATGAATTCGGAATGGCGAACTCTCTTTCCCCCCTCTTCTCCCCCTTCCTTCCCCCCCTACCCCCTCCCTCCACCCCTCCCTTTTCCCCCCCCTCCTTTCCCATCCCTCCTCCCTCCCCCCTCTCCCTCCCCCCCCCCCCTCCCCCTCCTCCCTCATTTTCCCCCTCCTCCCTCTCCCCCCCACCTCCCTCCTCCCCTGCCTCCCCCTCCTCCTCCTCCTTTCTCCCTCATATCCTCACTCCTCCTTCTCCCTTCTTTCCCTCTTCCCCTTTTCTTCTCCCCTTCCTACCCCATCCCTCCTCCCCCCCTCCCCTCCTCCTCCTCCCCCCCTCCTCCTCCTCTTCCTCCTCCCCCCTTCCTCCTCCTCATCCCCCTACCTTCCTCCCCCCCCCTTTCCTCCCCTCCCCTCCTCTTCCACCTCCCTTCCTTCCTCCCCTCCTCATTCTCCCCCCTTCTTCTCCCTCTGCCTCCCCCCTCCTCCTATCCCCTCCTCCCCCTCCTCCTTTTCCTCCCCTCCCCCCCTCCTCCTCCTACCCCCTTCCTCTTCCCCTCCTCCCCCTCCCTCCTCCATCCTCCTCCTCTCTTCCTCCTTCCCCTCCTCCCTCTTCCCCCTCTCCCTCCTCCATCCTCCTCCTCCTCTTTCCCCCTCTTCTTCCTCCTCCTCCCTCTTCCTCCTCCCCCTACCTCCTCCCTCCTTCCTCTCTCATCCCCCTCCTCCCTCCTCCCCCTCTACATCCTCCCTCCTCCTCTCCACTCTTCCTCCTACCCTCCCTCTTCCCCTCCTCCCTATCCCCCCCTCCTCCCCTTTACATTCCTCCTCCTCCCTCTTCTCCCCCTCCCTCCTCCTCGTCATCCCTCCTTCTCCCTCCTCCTCCTTCTCCTCCCTCCTCCTCCCTCCTCCCCCTCCTCCTTCCTCCTCCTCCCTCTCCTCCTCCTCACTCCTCCTCCTCCCCCCTACCTCCTCCCCCCCCCCCCCTTCACATTCCTCCTCCTCCCTCTTTCTCCTCCTCATCCCTCCTCCTTTCCCTTTTCCTCCTCCCTCCTCCGCCTCCCTCTACCCCTCCTCCCTTCACATTCCTCCTCCTCCCTCTTCCTCCTCCTCCCCCCCTCCTCCTCATCCCTCCTTCTCCCTCCTCCTCCTTCTTCCTCCCTCCTCCTCCTCCCTCCTCCCCCTCCTCCTTCCCCATCCTCCCTCTCCTCCTCCTCACTTTCATCCTCCCTCCTCCTCCCCCTACCTCCTCCCTCCTCCTCCCTTCACATTCCTCCTCCTCCCTCTTTCCCCCTCCCCCCTCCTCCTCCCCCCTCCCCCTCCCTCCTCCTCCCCTCCCTCCTCCCTCCTCCCCCTCCTCCCTCCTTCTTCCTCCCTCCCCTCCCTCCCCCCCTCCTCCCTCTCCGCCTCCTCCCCCTCCTCCTCCCTCTACCTCTTCCTCCTCCTCCTCCTCCCTCTAACTCCTCCTCCTCCTCCCTTCACATTCCTCCTCCTCCCTCTTCCTCCCTCCTCCTCCTCTCTCCGCCTGCCCTCCTCCTCCTCCCTCTTACCCTCCTCCCTCCTCCCTCCTCCTCCCTTCACATTCCTCCTCCTCCCTCCTCCTCTCCTTCCCTCCTCTCCCCTCCTTCTCCCTCCTCCTTCTCCCTATTCCTCCTCCCTCTTCCTTCTCCCTCCGCCTCCTCCCTCTTCCTACTCTCTCCTCCTCCTCCCTCCTCCTCCCTCTCCTCCTCCTGCTCCTTCTCCTCCTGTCGTTCTCCTCCTCCCTCCTTCTCCCTCCTCCTCCCTCTTCCTCCTCCCTCCTCCTCGCCTCCTCCTCCTCCACACTACTCCTCCCTCCTCCTCCTAATCCCTCCTCCTCCCTCCTATTCCTCCCTACTCCTCCTGTCTCCTCCCTCCTCCTCCCTCCTCTTCCCTCCTCCACCTCCATCTTCCTCCTCCCTCCTCCATTTACCCAAGACAGACAGACAGTCAGACAGATAGTCGGGAACGGGATCTTATATGACTACTTATATAATTTAAATGAGATGCTCTCCACCATGGGCTGGGCCGGGTCAGACAGACAGACAGACAGATAGATAGACAGACAGACAGACAGACAGACAGACAGACAGACAGACAGACAGACAGACAGTCGGGAACGGGAACTTATATGACTACTTATATGAATTAAATGAGATTCTCCCCACCAGGAGTTGGGCGATGCCGGGCCGGGTCAGACAGACAGACAGATAGATAGTCGGAACGGGAACTTATATGACTACTTATATGAATTAAATGAGATTCTCCCCATCAGGGTCTGGGCGAAGACGGGCCGGGTCAGACAGACAGACAGACAGATAGACAGACAGACAGACAGACAGACAGACAGACAGACAGACAGACAGACAGACAGATAGTCGGTAACGGGAACGAGAACTTATATGACTACTTATATGAATTAAATGAGATGCTCCCCACCAGGGTCTGGGCGAAGCCGGGCCGGGTCAGCTAGTCTGTTATAAAAGGCTTGCTTCTTTGGATATTATGTCCATGCAGCAAAGGGGCGAGCACACATTTCTATCTTTCTCCTGTATTGACTGTGAACATTCGGATACCTTCTTGTGTTCATAATGCACTTAGGCTAGAGTGGTACATGGCTATGATGTTTTCTAATAATATCCCTTGTACCCTGTAGTCTTCAGGAAAAAAAAAAAAAGTTTTTATAATTTACAGTGAATTGTCTGTGAGCGGAAAGCAACAGGAAAGGGAACCGTTGACCTCACTTCATATGTGAATGCAAAGGATATGTGAACGGCTAAGATTTGACGCACCACATCAGTATTTGCTATGAACATTCTGTTTAATCTTTGAGAGGGAATTAGAGCAAGTGTGGGGGATTATCGTTACCCAATGAAATCAAACCATTTACTTCAACGTTTTGATAATTTTTAACGCTGGTATCTTTATTTGAGGCCGGCTTCCTGGCCTAGAGGTTAGCGCCTTTTCTCCGTAATCTCGTATACTCTCGTAAGTGAACGTGACGACGGTGAGAATCAGCTAGTAGGTTCGAATCGCGTCGGTAACTTACGGGGTATGTGAGCCGGCTGCTCAGAAAGCAATGGCAAACTACTGAGCGTAATCTTGCCAAGAAATCAACAATCACTGAAAGATGCTGATGTTGACAGCAATGTCCTGTAAAAGGACATGCAAACATTTTTTTTAGATCGTTATTTGCATTTCCCTTGACTTGATACGACGGTGCTAGTTGCGTTAGTCATGGATATATAATTTTTCACAATTAACATCACTAGTAGCTACTACGCTGAAGATTGTACTATTGAAATTTGGCCGTATCTGTCACTCATTTGGACAGTCGCGTTTGCTGGGACAGAATTTGATCTGTCGGTTTGCGAGTTATCCAATCCATTTTTTTAATACCCCTACTCCGTTCAACCTCATATAATTAGGGCCCCAAATTAATAATCCAGTGACACAATCAGCCACATATTTGCGCGCAGTATTTTCATGTCAACTCGTAAATACAAAATGTAACCCAAGATGCTACTGAAAAAAAATTTT
>JACEFZ010022781.1:0-25056 GCA_014155875.1 Cepaea nemoralis
ATACACGTTTACACAGATGTTTATATAATGGATACACGCTTACACAGATGTTTGTACATTGGATACACGTTCACAGAGATGTGTGTATAATGGATACACATTTACACAGATGTTTGTATAATGGATACACGTTTACACAGATGTTTGTATAATGGATACACGTTTACGCAGATGTTTGTATAATGGATACACGTTTACACATATGTTTGTAGAATGGATATCAGTCAGGTCTTAGTCAGATATGACTGAGCTACCGTATGACAGTAGACGGTACTACCTGCTTTCTGTCAGCGCCGAATGTTGGGCGGCGCTTACCAAACCCGACACCCCACATTGTGCCAACGGCTTCGGGCGGAAGAGCGCAATTGGGAGGGTACTAGCCTTATCCTGGTGCGAGGAAATGCAACCCAAAGATAAAATAAGTCATGGCAGGGCAGACCAGGCCCTAAGCCTTGGTTGGCAGCTGGTCTAGGATCGAAGCTCCGACAGGCGGACAGTTAGAGCATTGCTTTGCTTATCTGGCAGCTTCTGCAGCTTGTCTTGTTCCAGATTATAGGTGTCAACCTTCCTCTGGAGTGAACTAGGCAGGCCGAGAGAGGGATCATGCTGCATGGGCAACACATGGTTTCTTTATTTTAGCACAGGCTTTGTGATATGGAGAGGCAATAACTCCATCCCTGGTCCTACAAGAACAAGGGAGATCGGAGCGACTGTAACAACTATAGGGGTATCTCACTTCTGTGTATTGTTGGGAAAGTATTTGCCAGAATTGTCCTGCACAGACTTCAAGTCCTGGGAGATCAAGTCTACCCCGAATCACAGTGCGGCTTCCGTCAGAACCGGTCTACCATTGATATGATATTCTCATTGCGACAGATGCAAAAAAAAATGCCGGGAACAAAATCAGCCACTGTTTATTGCCTTCATCGACCTCACAAAAGCATTCGATTTGGTCAGTCGTGAGGGTCTGTTCAAAGCACTAAAGAAGATTGGCTGCCCACCAACACTTCTGTCCATTGTGGAATCGTTCCACACAGGCATGAAGGTATAATCAAGTTTGATGGCTCAACTTCAGAAGAGTTTGAAATCAAGAGTGGAGTTAAGCAAGGTTGTGTACTAGCTCCCACCCTCTGTCAAAGACTCGACCACATCCCCTCCGCCAGGGAGAGCGGTCAATCCTGGAGGGACCAGGAGGAGATGCGGTGCCCGAGGCAAGAGCAGGGGAGATGAGGGAATAGTGGAAGGTTAGCCACTCCCTCATGATACACGCAGGCGGTGTTCAGAGAGTTAGCACTCTAATCACGATACCACCACACCTCATGAAGCCAGAGCACAGTTGAGTAGACACTCAACAGGCCACGTTTTGCCAGCAGCGTGCGATGTGAGGTAACACGCACGAAGGAGAAGGTCACCCCGCGTGGTGTGTAACCACGGGAGAGATGTTCGGGAGACGGGAGACTGGACTTGGGGCGTTCACATCGTTTAGAATAACGTTAGGAGTTTTGTGTTCACTAGTAGATAGAGTTAGCATAGGGTTAGCAGTTTGTGTTAGATAATTCTGTGGCTGTATATTGTGTATTGCATTAGCGACTGTTTACCGCTTGTAAGCGAGCCAACGGCAATAAAATGGACCATGCATTTTGCCTCCCACACGACTTGCAAGTTGTCTTGTATGGGTGTGTGAGAAGTACCCGATGATGCCTGTCAGTTAAGTTGTTGACAGGCCAGGGTAATTGTGGTGTCAGAAAGTGGTGCTTGGACGAAAGCGCCAAGCTAATACCCACAGTAAAGGGTAATTGTGGTTGTCAGAAGTGAAGCTTGAATGTAATATTCAAGCTACTCCACTCGTCCACGAGGCTCTAGACTAGGGTTTAATTTGTGTAGTGACGGTGATTTGTGCAGACGAGAGAATTTTGCAAGCTAGAAATGTGCCTATCGTGACGTATTAAACTGTTTAATTGTGTTTATGAAATATTTATTTAGTCAAAGTATGTATTCATCAAAGCTGTAAGTATTAATATTCTTGCTTTCTCATATTTATTTATATATTTACCTTTTTGTTGAGAAATGAGTACCAAAAATGATTCACGGCGGAGCGATACAAAGCCAGCCGACAATATCGATTTTTCATCGCGCTGTGCGGTGACGTCAGATGATTGACAAACAGTCGTCTGGGCTCATTAGCATACAGCAATCGAGTGTGTAGAGAATTGCTAAACGGCCGCTCGCCTGAATCGGTACGTTATATCATTTATTATTTATTGATTTCAACTACTAAAGGAATATATTTATTTATTTAAACATTATGATGTTATTTTTATTTCTTTAAAAGCAGATATGCATATTTTTGATCATATCTTCTCTGTGTTTACCGTCACGATGGAACTATTTTTTGGCCAGGCAGATGATACTTGCCTGCACAACACGTACAGAAATTAAATAGATTAGTAACGTAAGGCAATAACGGATAGAACAAAGACAGGACATTGACATTTAATTATTTAATACATATTCTAGTTGTTCGTGAATCTGTCTGTCATTGTCTAAGTCATTGTCCTTAAGGGTCTGGGTTAACATATCGTGTAATAGGCCTGATTACTACGGCCCTGCATATCAAAGGGCGAACTACACCTGATTACGGCCCTGTGTACCAAATATAGTTTGCTGGTAACGACACGTGTCTCCACCCTAAAGTACCAAGGTGACCTGTGGCAACGGAGTTCCGTTCCCCGATCCTCGGGAACGTTAAAGCTGAGTACACTTATATATTTTGGCATGCATTGTGATTAATAGTGCATCTCTTTTTTTCAGCTTGTGATACACTATAATAATTTTTGTGCTCTGATATTCCAACATAGAATTTTGTGCAACACATAAACTGGAAATAAAATTTAATATTCCTTAACAAGGAACAAATAGATAACATCAGAGATAAATAGTTGAAGTAAACAAAGTAATCTAGATCAACACTAGCTAAATTACTAAACAGCATGGCTACTTTATCAGATTTTATAAAAACAGGTAAAAAGATGGGGGAACGAGCTGAGATAACAAAACAAAAACAGCTAGAAGATGACAAACAGATTAAGCAAAAAGAATTACAATTAAAGCAACAACAATTAGAGCATGATAAAAAAATGGAACAACTGGAACTAGAATCACCAAAGAAAGATGGATGAAATGATAAGAGAAAGCGAAAAACGAATACAAGTGCAAATGGAGACACAGTTAAAGAGGAAAGAGAGGGATATAGATTCACACGCAGAGATTTCTGCCACTAAACTAAGAAGTCAACAAGAGGAAAATAAGTTCAAGAAGTACAAAAATATTATCAACCCATACGGTAAAGATGACTCCATATCAGCATGGACAGATAATGTGGAATATCAATTCAAATATCACCAAGTTCCATTAGAGATGTGGGCCCCAATTTATATGAGAAATCTCAGTGGTGAGCCCCTTAAAGTAATAGAAGATATACCAACAGAGCTCAAATCTAACTATCAATACATCCATGA
Organism: Cepaea nemoralis; assembly: GCA_014155875.1. NCBI lineage: Eukaryota > Metazoa > Mollusca > Gastropoda > Stylommatophora > Helicidae > Cepaea > Cepaea nemoralis. The sequence goes on from JACEFZ010022781.1 coordinate 3,519, forward strand.
TAGGATTATGCAGCACTTTTTTCTTGATGCCCCTGGGTATCAGGTTCAATTCTCAAATTTAAAACCTAAACATAATGAGACATTCATTGATTACGTCTCAACTGTGCAGATGGTACTAAACAGGTGGCTTAAAGCAGCTAACATAGGTAAAGACTTTGATAGATTAAAAAACCTAATAGCTATGGACAAGGTTATATCTACTATACCTTCTCCTTTTGCTAAGTTTTTGCAGCAGTCAGACATTGAGAACATCGAGCAGTTTCAGAAAATAGGCTCGAAATATTTTTCTGCAAACAGAGATATTTTTAAGACCTCAATTGACTCGGAAATAGTTTCTTGTGTGAAAGACCAACCAAAAAATTATCAGAAGAATAGAAAACCATTTCATAAAGTCCACAAGAAAGAAAGTAAAGTATCAAAATGCATCTACTGTCAATTTGTTCATGACACTTCTTCAATGTGTGACAAATCGCCAAATTATCCGGCGCATCTTGAAAATGTGATCAAGAAACAGCAAAGTAAAAGATCCGCATACAGGCGTGCAATCAAATGTTTTTTTTGTTCCTGTTATGGCCATTATAGTAATAAGTGCCTTGGCCGGCAGCGTATGAAAGCCAGTAATGCCATTTTGATTGACACCTCTTCAGATGGTGGTAGTGAGAATGAGTCTGAGAGTGAAAGTGACTTACCTAATAACCAAGCAGAAAATGTTTGTGGTGCATACGATATGTTGAGCTGCGACAGCTGTGAACGATGTCACCAATTCCATACAGACGCGAAACTAGAATGTGGACATACAGTACTATGCTCATCTGAGAGTGTAAACGCAGCAGTAGCCTCCAGAGGCAATCTTGTGTTCCACAATGCGATGGTCAATGATGTAGCATGCCAGTGTTTGCTGGACAGCGGCAGTACCCTTATTGGTCTTCGGAAAGAACTGGTGAATCCGGGTGATTACACAGGTGATACTGTCAAATGCCGTACCTTTTCGGGTAATATTGAAATCTACCCTTTGGCAAAAGCCCAAATTGACTCTCCTTTTCTCTCTGGTACCTTTACCTGTGCAATACTGAACAACCCTTGTACTGATTTAATTCTGGGGTGCTTACCCCAACTAAAACATTGTACGATTGATGAAATAGTTGCATGGGAAAAAGTAAAGGCAACTATTACAACAGCCAAAACAGACACTTCAAAACATCATAACATATTACAAGATGAGACACTACTGATGCTTTCTACAACCAGCACAGATGACACAAACAAACAGAAACTTTTACACCACCAGAAATCTACTCTTAATGTGTCTCCATACTTAAAATTGTTAAAGGTCAAAGCCAGAGTGACCAAAAATGCATCTTGTTTATTTAGACGTAAGAATGGCATTTCAACTACAGGTCATGCTACTGGTAACCATGAACAGGTGTTACCTGAACAACACCGGTTAACTATGCCAAAATATGCACATAAAACACCGGTGACTGGTCATCTTGCATACAACAACACCAGACCAGGTTTTTTTCAATAATATAAAATTATTTTGTCATAATGTATTTGCTTGTAATGTCTGTCAACAATTAGTACAAAAGTTAAGGGTGGACATCCTACAGCTGAAGTACAACCCTCTACACTGGCACCCAAGCCATTTGATAGAGGAAGGGTCAGTTCTACCACAAGCACACAAACAAAGGTGCGAAAACAAGTGTTCTTGAACTTGATCAAGACAGATTTAGGCTACTTCCATACAAACGAAATGGCAAGGACCATTCAAGGTGGTACATAACCATGGTACATGTTGACTATGAAATATCGATAAACATACACTTAGAGATATTCCATGTCAACATGCGTAAACTTTACTTTTCAAGACAACAGACAGAAGTAGAGACAGACGAACATATTGCAACAACACATAGTGATCAGACGACAGACATACAGAGCGCAACTACACTAGTTAGCGAGACTGGCAAATCCGACGAGGGGCATACATTTAGTGAACTGACAGAATACACATGAATACATCAGAATACTGATGACGGACAATACACCTACTGAAACTGAGACATGCCTTTGACAGAGTGCGACTCTTCGGTCTCACTGTCAAACCAAGCAAAGTCAAATTATGCCTAAAAGAAATTGAATTTTTGGGTCATGTCATCTCTCAAGGTCAACTGAAGACTGACAATAGGATTATTACAAAAATTATGAATCTAACCATGCCTACTACGAAAAAGTAGGTTAGAAGTCTTTTGGGATTAGTTAATTACTATAGTAAATTTATTCCAAACCTAGCTGAAATAACTAGTGTGTTTTCTAATGTATTAAAAGCATCAGTAAAATTGGATGTGAAAGATGCATTATTAATTTCTGCATTGTCAAAATTGAAAATTCTTTTTAGTGATGTTCCCATCCTCCGCTTGCCTAATCCTGGGCTCGTTTATTATCTTAGGACAGATGCCAGCAGGATCTCCATCGCTGCAGTCCTAGGCCAATTTTATGAGGGCATCTTCCATCCGATTTGTTACGTGAGCCGTAAGATCACACCTGCCGAGTCCAGATATTCGATAGCAGAACTGAAAGCCCTCAGCGTCATCTATTCAGTGAGGAAGCTCCATCGATTTCTGGCGGGTGTACACTTCATTGTCCAGACAGATAATTCTCCCATTACGGTCATCCAAACTGGGGTGCACAGAAACGACCGGATATACAGGTGGTCTCTGATACTTCAGAACTATACGTTTAGTATAGAACATATCAAGGGTAAGGACAACATTCTGGCTGATACCCTCAGTAGACCATCTGAGGTAATAATACCTGAAATCCCACATAATAATGTAGAGTGATAGTTAGTACATGAATACAGTACAATATGCTATGTAAAATAGGTTACATATACACCCATGGTGTGCTTAAGAGTGTACCAAGTACAACGAACTATCATGTGTCCGTAGACATTAACTTAAGAACTGTGCTACAGAACTTAGATACTACCGTGTGAATCAGGACAGCTCATTTCCAACTAAGCTCCAGTCCGGTGTATCATTTGTGTGAAATGTAGAAAACAGTGTCAGAACAGTGCTTAATTTCAGACACATAAAGACTAAGCTACGACACCAGCGAATCTCTACACGTGCACTACTGATGAACATTATTATGACCGTAAAATGTATTTCAGATACCCAGGCAAATTATGTAGTTATATTGTGCCTATACCAATATTCAAACATGAAGGCAACTACTAACCTGAGAGAACTGAATACTGTGTATATAAACTTAATGTGATATGTAAGATAATATTTTAACATAGTGATAGATGAGAGATAGAATTAGGTAATATAATAAGTCTAATTTATTTAAATAGTATAGTTAGTACAGTAATCAACCCAGCTATTTAGCTTAAAATATTAGGTTAGACGTAAAAAAATAGGTAATTACAAGCTAAAGTAAAATGTTAATAGAAATAGTACCATTTAGAGTGTTACATTTCATTTAGCTTTAGTTTAGGTTAGTTTATTCCATATTAAGGAAAACCATACCACCGATCAAACATTACCAATAATTAGTATTATCATGTTACATACATCATTTACATAATTTAGATTAAGAACATTAATCATATGATTCATTTTCAATCTAACAACATTAGATAGTATAGTATTAGAAAAGTACATAATTTATGTTCACATCATCCAGGTAATTAAGGTACATAACTCATATCACACTAATTACATTTAAATAGTTACATTACATCCCTTAGATTAGATAAACATAACGAGTAGGATAAACAGATAATATAATTAACATAATAGAACTTAGGTAACACATTAAATACTTAGTTATAAAAGGAGAATAGTTTATTATAATATAAAATATGATACTTTAGGTTAGTGTAACATACTAGATGATGAGATCAAAGGGACAAGCCATCAACCCTGTCTCGCCCATGTAAATATAATGTACATATATGACTCGTGCAATGACTAGCGCACAGTCATGAGGCTCAATCATCTCAAACTGAGCCAAACGTGTACAGTCTCACTCCAAGGTTTTTAAATAAGCAGAAGAATAAGTATGGAGGGATGAGTGATGTGTGATAGAAGTAAGGGTGAAAGGAGTATGACAGAAGTGTGAAAGTGAGAAGGAATGAAAGATAGACGGGAGAGAATGCAAGCAGTCAGCAAATTCTTCTGCTGCCTGCCACGACTTTTAATATTTGTTTGCGTTAATGTTGGTTTTCGCTAGAGAAATTGTGTGGGTGTGAATGTGTTGTCTGTGATATAGTTTACAACTTAGATTACAGTATTTTGGGTTTCATAACAATGGAATGTAGTCACGAATTAGTGTTATACACCTGGTTGTGGCCACATTGAACAAATTTATGACACTCAAAAAACTAACATACATACACAGATAAGTTAGAAATATAGGGTAGAAGTTAGATTAGTAGATTTATTACATCCAAACACGCAAACAACCAGAAAAACAAACATATAAATTGCATACACTATTTGTAGATCAAAGGCAGATAACTTTGGGGCCAGGGGACATAATAGACAACGAAGAACTAAATTAACAGTGAAATAAAGTCTTACGCGCGGAAGCGAAGGAGGTAAAGCCTGTCGCACACACTCTTGTAGAATGGTTGTTAAATATTATATGGGGGACATGAAGCAATTCATGTGTTGACCCTAAGAAAGTCAACTTTGTATGGGTAGTAAGTTAATTTACTATGTGAGGGCAGGTCTTATAAGACAACGGTCCGGTTCAGACATACCTCTGATAAATATAATATAGCATGTGAGAAGGGGCTCACGCCAACCAGGCAAGTTTGTGGCGATTGCCAGTAGCCAAGTGAGGCTTTACTACATTGTGACAATAGTTGTTAATAGTCTATTGGAAAGCCCAGAGCCAGGTTATCTAGAGTCTTTGACAAAAATTAGAGACACTAATTTTTTGTGTAGAAACCTCCTTGCGTCACAACCAATAAGTGAAAGTTGATGACGCAACACAAGAGGGGCGGGTGTGTGTCAAAGACTCGACCCACATCCCCTCCGCCAGGGAGAGCGGTCAATCCTGGAGGGACCAGGAGGAGATGCGGTGCCCGAGGCAAGAGCAGGGGAGATGAGGGAATAGTGGAAGGTTAGCCACTCCCTCATGATACACGCAGGCGGTGTTCAGAGAGTTAGCACTCTAATCACGATACCACCACACCTCATGAAGCCAGAGCACAGTTGAGTAGACACTCAACAGGCCACGTTTTGCCAGCAGCGTGCGATGTGAGGTAACACGCACGAAGGAGAAGGTCACCCCGCGTGGTGTGTAACCACGGGAGAGATGTTCGGGAGACGGGAGACTGGACTTGGGGCGTTCACATCGTTTAGAATAACGTTAGGAGTTTTGTGTTCACTAGTAGATAGAGTTAGCATAGGGTTAGCAGTTTGTGTTAGATAATTCTGTGGCTGTATATTGTGTATTGCATTAGCGACTGTTTACCGCTTGTAAGCGAGCCAACGGCAATAAAATGGACCATGCATTTTGCCTCCCACACGACTTGCAAGTTGTCTTGTATGGGTGTGTGAGAAGTACCCGATGATGCCTGTCAGTTAAGTTGTTGACACCCTCTTTGGGATATACTTTTCACTTCTACTGAAATGTGCCTTTCGTGATCAGGATGACGGTATATACATTCACTCACGCTCAGATGGTGGCCTCTATAATGCTCAGAGATTGAAGGCCAAGACCAAAATTAGCAGGGTACTAATCAGAGAGTTGCTTTTTGCGGATGATGCTGCGATTACGACCCACTCTGAGGAAGAATTACAACATCTACTAACTGCATTCTCCAATGCTTGTTCTGAATTTGGTTTAACAATTAACAAAAAGAAGACACAGATTATGTCACAAGGTGCACATGGTGTACCATCAATCTTTATTGACGACGCCGAACTGGAGATAGTAGACCATTTTACATATCTAGGATCAGAGGTAAATAGCAAATTATCCCTCGATCAGGAAATCAACATCAGGATTGGCAAGGCAGCAACAACAATGAACATGTTAGCAAAAAGAGTCTGGGAGAACAGGAAGCTTACTGCCAAAACAAAAGTCCTCGTCTACCAAGCCTGTGTCCTTAGTACTCTTCTTTACGGCAGTGAAACCTGGACAACTTACTCACGCCAAGAGAAACGTTTAAACAGCTTTCATATGCGGTGTCTGCGAAGAATACTTGGTATTAAGTGGCAAGACAAAATCACAAATACTGAAGTATTGGAAAGATCAGGTTGTGTGACGGTGTATTCCATGCTCAGTCTTCGTAGACTTAGATGGATAGGACACGTTAGGAGGATGGATGATGGTAGAATACCAAAGGACATCTTTTTTGGTGAATTACAGACGGGTAGGAGATCTCAGGGTCGGCCTCTACTACGATACAAAGATGTTTGTAAGCGGGACATGATTGATACAGGCATTGATAATGCACATTGGGAGCACGTTGCCGCTGAACGTGTTGCATGGAGGGCAACTATCAGAAATGGAATAAAGACAAAGGAGAAAATGATTGCAGATAAAGCACACATAGAGCGTGAGAGACGAAAGATGGTGCAAAATGGTGGAAATGACCATGTTTTCACATGCACCTACTGTGGGCAAACATTTGCAGCAAGAATTGGCCTTACCAGCCACACTCGCCACCGCCATGGATCGTAGTTATTAAGCCTTTTTGAAGCACAATGTACCAAACTATCGTCTGTCAAGACGGAAAGGTGCCAATGTATGTATGTATAATGTATGGATACACGTTTACGCAGATGTTTGTTTAATGGATACACGTTTACGCAGATATTTGTATAATGGATACACGTTTACACAGATGTTTGTATAATGGATACAAGTTCACACAGATGTTTGTATAATGGATACACATTTACACAGATGTTTGTATAATGGATACACGTTTACGCAGATGTTTGTATATGGATACACATTTACACAGAGGGATCAGCATCCGGGACAATGAAGGACACGGGAGCTGGTGCCTTCATAAGACACAGCCGTGGCAAGGATATGGAAATTATGTCCGATCTGGAGGGACATCATTCAGTGTCCGGACAGAACCTTATGCATTCTTGTATGCACTGAGAATCTTTACAATATCAAACCAAACAGCCATCATATAAGGTAGTGTTCTCCCCCGACTACAGATTACACTTGCGAGCAATGCATATCACTATCACATATGCTGTATGAAGTCAAATTAGAGCTTAAAAATACCCACAGATCATGAACTAATGCCACCGAGTGACAATACCCTTCCAATGTGGTATTGTTGGGAATGGGAGAGCCGGTGCCTTGATTAAGTAGGCAGCACAATGAAACAGTTCGGTTACCCGGCCCTGTCGACCCATAAAACAGTGGGCTCCCGTAAACTTTGGACAATATGTTTTAAAAGTTGATGGCCTTGTGGTCACGGCAACCAGTATATTTAGACCCTGTCCGCTACTGCCCGAAACCCTGTTGCCACAATGGAATCCTGGTCTTCTTCGTGTGAGTACGGAAGATTGTCATTTCTGCTTCAACTCTACAATCACCGACGACGTCCGGAAAGCCCAGATCTGTCGTAAGTTAGCCAGCGAAAATGTGTTTGCGCTATGAACTTGTTTCATATGTAGATTCATTCGCATGGGACCTTTGAAACGGCAAAGATAGTAATTAGTCTGCGGTAATTCCTAGGCCGGGGATGGTAGCCTGTGCTTGCCTTTGTGGTTAGTGGACTGAGTCACGTCTATTGTCAATGTTTGTATTTATCTTTCCCTAAGAGTTGTCTACCGGTCTCTGTGGCTGAAGGGCTTGCGAACGCGGTTTGTGAGCCCGTCGCGTATACCCGGGTTCGAAACACGGCGGTGCTGGTTTTTTCGAAAAAGGTATAGAGACCGGTCGTTCAGAAAGCAATGGCAAACTACTGAACGTAACACTTGCCTAGTACATCAACAGCAGCTGAAAATGCTGGTGTTGACTGCAACGTCCCGTAAGGGATCCGCAACAAAATTAAAAAAAAAGAGTTGTCTTGACTACAGATGATGTGTTGGCTTCTCCGAATGACAGCGTGTAACCGAATGACAGTGTGAAGCTGATAGTCTATAAAAAAAAATATAGTCAGTCCGCCACTTGCTGCAGTAACAGCATTCCAATGACCTAGATGTTGAAACAAAATAACATCTCGGCGTTGTGCGTACAGACGCGACAGCTTATGAATCATAAGCGGTCCTTCAAATCAATCACAAAACACTGTAAACATATATAGAGCAAACTGTCAGCTATGATTTAACATCGAGGGAGTTAGAAAGAAATGGCCTAACTTCGACAATTTCTTTGGCCAAGATTTATATAATGAGACTATGGGCTGTGAATAATGCGAGCAAACTGAAGACTATCGGCCACACAGTTGCCATCGTTACGTCAACGAGGTTATGGCAGACGATGCCAAAGGCATGATAATGTTATTGTATATTTGATTGGTTTTTATCAGCATTTTAAACATCTGTTTAAAATATAAATTGTTGTAACGATAAATACATGTTACAACAGCTGTGTAACAAAATACCCAGCCGAGCAGACATCAACCACACCACACTCCACACGAATGTCTGCTTCCGGTACGCGCGACCTTGAGATTCAAGCTGAATATTTTCCACATGCAATGTAGAGTTCTTAACCAGGCCATGACCTTAAAGTTTTACCAAATATACAGCCTCAACCTTCTGTTTTACATCAAAAAAAGTTACAGGTTAATAGTACTCTAATAATGTACTCATATATCGTATTGTCAGGATTAATTTACCAATCCCAACCCACCCGCCAACTCACACCAGACAGCATATATTTGAAGAAACCAGCCAGGCTGTAGCGTGACCTACTTTGCGGCTGTGAAAACGAGGCCGCGAAACCTCATGAACCCCAGGCCGGCAAGCGGGACATGGTTTTGACGGGAGTTGCTCCGCCTCCACAGGGACTGACAAGCTGTCAATAACGACTAACTAATCGCGTTATACTAGCAACATCCAATGAGCTTTAGTAGTTTTAGCTAGAGCTTTCATGGTTATAGTCTGTTTCTGTTAAACGGAAATGCTTTTGAAGAAATTCAGTCTCTCACGGAAATGTGATTGTATTATGAAAACTAGCCTGAAGATAATGAACGACGCAGTTTATAAAGAGATCTACACATTTGCTTTAAGCAGGGAAAGTGCAGTAAACAATGGAGGCAAAATAAATCAAGAATGCAGTTGAGAGCCGAGTTAGATCTTTTGTAATCCAGTATAAGCCACGTATACACTTGATGTGTAGTGTGTACACGTGTGCCCGAGTGGTGTGTGTAGTAATGTGTGTGGATGTCTGCGTGCGAGTATGCGTGTAGCACGATATCAGTGGATGTGTTTCTAACGTCAGGAGATGTTTTGCTGAGCATGTATAAGAAAACTTCATCTTTTAAAAACGTGTCGGTATGGTGGTGTGTTGTTAGAAAAAAAAAAATAGTAAGCATTGTAGCTAACTAACTAACTGGTTATGTGTTGTTACTGATGTTAAACTAGGCGAAATTCATATTATGTATGTATGGTCGAATTCTTGTCCTTTCTCTTACAACAGTACAAACCTAATTTAGTTACTTTATTGTGAGTGCCGGTCTCTCTGGCCGAGGGGTTACAACACTTTCTCCGTAATCCCGTTTATCACGCAGAGTCAGGTAGCGGACGAAAACTGGGAGCGGTTCGACCCCCGCTGGTGACTTGCGGGATAACTGAGCCGGCCGCTCAGAAAGCAATGGCAAACTACTGAGCGTAATCTTGCCAAGAAATCAACATACAGCTGAAAGATGCTGGTGTTGACAGCGATGTCCTGTAAAGGATATGCAAAACATTTTTTTTTAATTGTGAGTGTGTCCTATCATAGGGTTTCTTTAGTTCGCTCCTTGAGCTCTACATTGGTGATTCTGTCAAACCATTTTCTTCCACTATTCTGTGCAGGCACTAGGAATGTCTGTAGTTTATTCTTAATTTCTGTCATTGTACTTCACGTTTCTAACCCACACAGTACTACCGATGTAACACTGGAATTATTACATCTTTGTTGCTTGCTTGCTTGCTTGCTTGCGTTCGCTGGCTGTGATCTCCAGCGTGAAGTCCTTATGCCGGATGAAGACATCCTGTTGTCCAACATCAGTGTGATGTCATACCAGACCCGAGGTTTGCGTGGATTTCCGTTATCCCATGTCTGGCTTATTGGTGTGCAGACTGGTGGATCCTCACCATGCAGGCAGACACTCTCCGACTTTTCTTCCCCTATTATTTTGTTTACCCGCTTTGAACTCGAGGGTAGTCCATACACGTGCTAATACTTCTAATACAGACAGATTTTTGCGTGAGGATTAGCCTTCCCTATTACCAGTGTCCCTCGCCATAAGACTTCAGAGGTACTTGTAATTTACGTTCCCAAGTCAAGGACGAGAAGGCAACGTTTCAGTCCAACTGCCGGTGTAAGGTTTGAACCCGCTGTCTCGGCATCAGCACACAGGATGTTAAAGAATGAGCGTTCTTGTTCATTCAGCCATGCAGATCTCCTAATATCTCAATATGTTCCCTCAATTCTGTTTACAAAATTTCGAAATTTGTGTATGATTTCGATTCCTGAAATGAGGTTTCGCCAAGGGAGATCGGGTTGTTATTTGGTTGGTTTAATCACATAATCTGTCCTGTATGGATGTTTACACCCAATTTTTGTGACTTTTCATCAAGTTTTTTTCCCCATCAAAATTAATTTATCCAACATCTGATTGTATGTATATATATATATATATATATATATATATATATATATATATATATATATATATATATATATATATATATATATATATATATATATGTACGTGTGTGCGTACTTGTGTATGTGTGTGTGTGTGTGTGTGTGAGAGAGAGAGAGAGAGAGAGAGAGAGAGAGAGAGAGAGAGAGAGAGAGAGAGAGAGAGAGAGAGAGAGAGAGAGAGGTGGCAGGAGTGAAATGTTGTCGATGAAGTCAAAATAATTAATTAGGAGTCCATTGAATTCCAATTCAGGCGTTAGTTATTGTTGCCTTCATAACCTAGTCTATAGTCAGTCACAACAATATTGATGACAAACGGCATCCCTGCAGCCCTGGTTTTATTTCACACGTATCTACGAGTGTTCTCGTACGAAGAGCTCAACATTTCGTACTTCATATGTTGCCTTGACTAAGTTAACTAGTTTCTGTTAGATCCCATAGTGCCCTTACCAGCCTTCAGGATTCTGTAGTCCACAAATCCAATATCCAGTAGCAACTGCAGTTCAAGACCCTGCTCTATTACCCTGCCTAGTGTGACTTTCTGGTCGGAGCAGGATGTGTGTGGTTATTTGTACCTGTAAAATCTTATAAAAGAGAAAAATGGCATGTGATTACTAGCTGTCTGATCTTATAAAAGAGAAATTATGCCATATAATATGATATATTTTACTAACTGTACGATTTATTATAAAAGAGAAAAGAATGTCAAATATTTACTAACTGTAAGATCTTATAACCGAGAAAAATTGCATGCATTTACTGGCTGTAACATTTTTTTTTATTTTTTTATTCTCATATCCTTTACAGGACATCGCTGTCAACAGCAGCATCTTTCAGCTGTCTGTTGATTTCTTGGCAAGATTACGCTTAGTAGTTTGCCATTGCTTTCTGAGCGGCCGGCTCAGTATCCCGCAAGTCACCAGCGGGGGTCGAACCGCCTCCAGCTCTCGCCCGCTACGAGACTGCGTGATAAACGGGATTACGGAGAAAGTGTTGTAACCCCTCAGCCAGAGAGACCGGCGTAACATTTATAAAAGAGAAAAATGTCATATATTTTCAACCCTGACAGAAGAGGTTCTGAGCCTCGACGTCACACAAACATTGTCCGAGCCTCGGCGATGGCGATGTGAGTTTATTAAAAAAAAAAAAAAACTAAGAAAACGGTCGCCTGTACCTCCTGCATAATGGAGAGTGGATCGGAAATTTAATCTCCTCGGTTGCAGGCGAAGAACTACGAGAACAGGGGCACGTTGCGCGCTATCAATATCCCTCCGCTGTTGGAAATCTGAAAGATTGCAGCGAACACGGCGCGACACATGCTACCTTTCAAAATCGAATAAATAGTGGGGGTGATTATAACAAAATGTAAAGGACATGCAGGTAACCTATACAAAGAATATTTATAGCATATGTGATTCTGGTATGCGCACATTTGAATTCTCCCGGTGCTTAGGGGTTCATGGATTGTGAGCTTCTGCTTGCGGGACTTGTAGAAGGAGACTTGAGTAGCTGTGCAGATCAGTAAAGGACCCTCTCACAGAGCATTGGGCATACTGTAAATCAATGAGGTGCCTTCTCCACAATAAAGGGTGGATGCAAAGGATCTGCAAAACTCTCTATCGCCTTGACTGTACATTCTGTCAGACTGCTGTTTCTCCATTTCTTGATGTTAGCTTCCCACTTGTATCTTTGTCTACCTCTTGCTCGCTTGCCTTCAACCTTACCCTCGAGTATGGTTTGTATAAGAGTGTTGTGTCTTTTAACGTGGCCGAAATATTTTATTTACCTCTTTTATTATCTCCTTCATCAACTTTCTTTTCTTCATTCCCAGATTTTCTAGAACCTCTGTATTTGATTGTTTTTGTTTCCATGAAATACGGCATATTATTCTGTATATCGAGGAGCGGCTGGCCGAGTGGCTAGAACGCCGGACTCTCATTTGGGAGATCTGGGTTCGATCCCTCGGTAAGGTGTGGGATTTTTTTCTGTCCGGGGCAAAAAGAACATCCTAACCTGCACAGTTCGCGGCGACTGCACTAGCCAGGCGGCGTTTATTCCTCAGGCTCAAAGACCCCTCTGCCATACACCGCAAGGTTCTATATTGGCAGTAAATGACAGTTTTTTTAATTCTGTATATCCACATCTCCAGGGTCTCTATTCGATTTTCTAATTGCTTGTTCACTGTCCGGGCTTCCGCGCTATGAAGTAGTGTTGAATATACATAACATTTGACAATTCTCATGTTTAATGCGTTGTTAATCTCTCTAGATGTTAATACTGATTTCACGCTGTTGAGAACAGCTTTGGTCATTCGGTAAGCAAAATAACGGACACTTACGCGTCTTACGGCGCACCGGGAATATTTGGCCAGACCTATATTTTTATAGAATAAACAGCAGGCGATGAGTGATGTGGTCAGTTTCACACCGCCCACCTTTACTTCCCAAGTCATCCCTGGTACCAGAGTTAGGCTTTGTCGACCTGACAGCCAAGGTCAGTTTTAGAAATCAGAATCCACCAGTTCTGCAGGTGTCCGTGTGGGGAATGGATGTGAGTTTTTACAAACCAAAAGACGGCATAGTTTCCACGCGTGTACATGGCTGGACGTACACATGATTGTAAGGCTAACCAGTCCACTACTACTGTAAATGTTGTGCATTGACTACGCTTGAGTTCAAAGTGGGCGAGCGCCAAAAAAAAAAAAATGATTGCAAGATGAAAAATATACGGGTTAATAAAATGATGTCAATTTGCAACGATAAAAAAGACGTTGAAGTATTACATAGAACCTGTACGTTTGTATGGATGTGAAAGGTGGACGATGAGCAGACAAGATGAAAAATCATCTTAGTTAGGTAGTTAGTCGCGGTTCCAACTTCACGGCAAAGGGTCGTCACCGTTATGCTCCGTTACTGTGTCATTGAATATCACACAAAATACTCCTCACTGCCTAATGTGAAAATTTAAACAAACAATAGTCTCGGCAAGCCAACAACCCGCACAGTTACACTGTGCCAGCATAAAAGTCCTCCACGAAAAATACAGTTCATCGTCGATGAAATCGACAGTCACCAGAAATAATTTATTGACTCAGGTTTTATCCCACATGGCTCGGTCTCTTTCCTCAGGGCGACGCACAAAACACGGACTCAGTAGCTCCAGCGACGATTCCCAGGAGTCTCCTGAAAAATACACCCGCGAACCGAAATGGTAAACCAGTCAATTCAGCGACAGCCGGCCGCCATTGTTCCGAACATGCAGTTCACTGTATAAACAACAGCGGGCGGATGTAAAAGTATTCCACACAAATTTCACAGCTCACAGTGTCGCGCCTCGCACTCACTCCATAGCAGTGCGACAGAACCATTAAAAAAAAAAATTCATCTGATCGCAGCGAAAATGTAGTTTGTGAAGAAAATGCAAAGAATACTACAGACAGAAAGAAAAACCAACCAGCAAGTCCTTCAAGAAACAAATTAAAACCGTAAACTAATTAGAGAGATTAGACATAGACAGTCAAGAATTTTTTGGGTATGTTATGAGAAGAAATAAACTGGAGAACTTGGTGACAACTGGCAAGATTGAGGGGAAATGAACAAGGGGAAGGCGGAGAGGCTAATATCTAGATGGCGTAGCCACGTGGCATAATCCAGAAAAACACACAGAGCTGATCAACGACTCTGGTGATCGCATGAGATGGTGAAACATGACCTCCCACGCTTTTGAGCATGGCACATGATGATAACTATTTGAAGAGCTGTGCAAATCTGTTTGCAAATGCCGTGACCCGTTTTACATAAAGGGACCCAGGTAGCGCAGGGGCTAGTCCCTACTTCCTTCTACGGAGCTGAGTGGTCTTAAGGTATGGTGCTGGAGGTCCCGGGTTCAAGCCCCAGTGAGGACCGGGATTTTTTCACGTAGACTTCTAGTAACAAAATTTCCCCTGGTCTCTGGGTAGTGAGATCGGACGCCCGTGTGTATTGTTGCGCACATAAAAAATCCCTTGGTAGTTTGAAATCGAAAAAGAGTAGCCTAACGGCGCTGCCCGAGCAAAATTTCGATGTAAAAATCTACCCAAAGCATTTCAAGATACCCGCCGGTGCTACGGAGTTCGTGCACCAAGTTGAGATTCTCTGGTCTCAGGCTTGAGTTAGGAGTTGAACAAAGCACTTATGGGTTACACCCGAGTGCCGTGATGTTGATCCGTCGACTAAACTAAACTAATCTACTTCCTTCTTCTCGCTTCTGTGAGCGCCGAACAATACTTGTGTGTTTATTTACGCAGCTGTGTTTCGAACGCGGAATGTGGAATTACGAATTGCGCCCGTAACTGCTCCGCCACAAAGCCGGTTGTACACACCTTATTATCTGTCACTCTTCGTAGGAGTCATAATTACTTAACTGTTTTCACGTTGTTTTGTTGTATTCAAGTGCAGCCATTAGTCATCTTCCTTTGCAGGAAGATGAGCCAAACATTCATAAACATAAACAATATTGATCAAATTATAGCACTCGGGAACATATAACTGCGTTAAAACTGATAGGGAGAAATGCGGATAAGAAAGATCGTATGAGCAGCAGAATATAATGTAATACAAATGTATTATTAAATCATGAGGACATAAAACAAAAAATATAGAGATAGCTGACTGTGGCTACAGTCTACGCCAGTGTTTCCCAACCTTTTCTGTGCTATGCCCCACCCAAGCCTTTCTAAAATTCGTATGCTCCCTCCGCCCTCTCCACACCCCCTCAACATATACATTATTGTTAATATTCAAAAATTGAAATGTTCACTAAAGAAACTTGAATGATAGGTTTTAGGAAGAAATAACTAGGAAATTATTGAGCAAACACAGTAAGTAAATTTTCAAAACATATAATCGAGAACTACAATATACAAAACACTGATTAGACCAGTTGTGCTGTATGGCTCTGAAACCTGGAGTACAACTAAAGGAGACGAAGCCTTGTTACAAACCTTTGAGAACAAAGTCTTAAGACACATCTTTGCGCCCATTAGGGATTCACAAAGTGGAGAGTGGAAAAGAAGAAGCAACAAAGACATTTATGATCTGTTTAAGTCCCCGCTAATCACTGGTATCATGAAGGCTAATAGACTGCAATGGCTGGGGCATATAGAAAGAATGGAAGATAATAGGGAAACAAAACTCGCTTACACTCAGGAAATAAATGACCGTAGACCCCGAGGTAGACCAAGAAGGCGGTAGAGAGATAATATACATACAGACCTACAAGCACTTGGAATCAACGACTGGCAAGAGAAGGTCAACCAGAGAGACGAATGGAGACGGCTTGTATCTGCAGCAAAGAACCTCAATGGCTCGGAATGCTGAAGAAGAAGAAGAAGATAATGGAGAACTGCAATTCAAGTACACAATAATTTTAATGAAAGATTTTTCTATATTATTTTAATTATTAGTAATTATTTATTATTTAAATTTAGTGAGATCCTTACGCTTGATGCTTTCTGCAAAGAGATTTTATGTCAGGTTCCAATTTAGTTAACTTCAGTCTAAAGTCTCTCGTTTTGTTATATCCAGCCGATTTCTTCCATTTTCAAATTGCCCTTCTTAATAATCGAATTGCCCCCCTGTGGGGCGTGGGCCCCACGTTTGGGAAACACTAGTCTACGCACACATAATAATTAACGTAGGGGTAAATATGTGAAAATAGTGTAATATATAAACAATCAAGACACATATCGATAAAATAAGAATGAATTAGTCAATACCTTTGTCAAGAGCAAAACAAACATAGATCTAAAACAATTAATGGGACATTAAAATAAAATACATATAATAGGAATATTTACAAAGGGGAGAACAACTAACATGGGTGATTTATAATGAAAAATAATACAACAAAATACAAATAAATAAATAAATAAATAAATAATGACCCCAATTATAAATTCACTGCGGCTGCGTTAGTTTAAGACTTCGTTGTTCTCCCTCCAAAACAATATAATCAAGCAAATAAACAACAACTAATCTTCCCGCCACATGGCCAGGAATATGTATTATGTCGTAGATATTTTGCTTGACAGCCCAAAGACAAATCTACTTTAAGCTAAAATCAACCATGCACACATTTAAAACGTCTCAAATTGTGAATATCTTGGCTCAATAATTAACAACAACAACAACAACAACAACAACAACAACAACAACAACAACAACAGAAGTCAGACGTAGACGACCTATAGCAATGCAAAGGTTAAACATGATTAAGAAACGATGGTACAACCCGACAAACAAATTACATTTAAATGAAACTAAAATCCTATCGATATCTGAACACCTCATAAACTATGGCCATAACGTGAACAAAGACAAAGCGTTTCTTAAACTGTATCCGACGAACAATAAATAATTAATCATATATAGCGAGACGTCAGCGATTAGGCGGCTCCAGCCAGTTTTATGCAAACA
This sequence comes from Cepaea nemoralis, assembly GCA_014155875.1. Classification (NCBI taxonomy): domain Eukaryota; kingdom Metazoa; phylum Mollusca; class Gastropoda; order Stylommatophora; family Helicidae; genus Cepaea; species Cepaea nemoralis. The sequence continues at coordinate 20,828 of JACEFZ010022781.1, forward strand.
GAAAGAGTTTGAGTTAAATTTGAAATGACCGTGGGGATAACAAATGTTCTACATTAGAACACTACCCGTGACTATGTGTTGTAAGTGTTTCAGCTACAGGTTATTTATTTATTCATCTTCATAGATATATAACTCTGCAGTATGCATCTGACGAGACCCAGCTAAATATGCCAGGCAATAAATCGTGCAACATATTGTTTGTGGCTTTTGTGTTTAAATTCACTAAGGCAATGTATTGCTTTGAACAAATTAAAATTTAGCAGAGCATGAATATTCCCTGTGGCAACATACGGATGTGAACACTTTCACCATCACTGAAGACTGAATACTCTACGTAATATAAGAGTAAAATATACGAGGGGGATTCATATTAAAACCTTCAATTTTTTGTGTATTTTTTTAAATTTTGTTTTTTGTTTTTGTCTTCTGTCTTTGGGGTGAATATATTCTGAAAAAGTAAAGAAAACATGTATCATTTTTTCGACATAGTCACCACTACGTTAAATGCAGGTCCTCCAGCGTCGATGAAATGCTTAGATTCCTGTACAAAATAATGCTCTTGGTCTCGTGTGTAACCACTCATGCACCACCTGCTGTACCTCCTCATTGGACCGAAACAAGTCGTTCTTCCCAATGACTCTTTGAGTTGTCCAAACAGGTGGAAATATGTTTTTTTTTAGGTCTGGCGATTACGGGGACGTGGTACACACTGAAAGTGGAAGTTACTGATGTAAAAAAAAAAAAAAAGGATAACAGAACGCTGCTCTCTTGATGCATATAAAAAATGGGGCGGCCATCTTGGAAAGTTTCTGTTTTTTTCCCCCCTCTTCATACACATCGGAATCGGAATTTAAACTGTCCTCATGACGCCACTGTGTTTGTCTCAATCGTGATGTCACGCGCTGAACACTCTTGACATCCTTAACAACAATATTGACAGGATACAAGACAATGGCATGGTTATTGTAACTTTTATTCAAACTTTAAACGTTATCACTTGAATCCCCCTCGTAGATCAACACTTACCTACACACTAATATACCCACGAACTGACAGGACTGATCGTTTATTTAATAGTCCAATATTACGACAGACAAGCCAGCATTTAATTATACATTACAGTTATGCCGGCACACAATGAAATTATACTATATATCGTTGTCTGGCGTCAGTGTATGCAACATTTTTTAAACAAGTATAAAGCTGTCGTTTTGTCGGCACCGTGAGAAAACTCTGGTACAATCTCCCTGACCAACAGTTCCCAGAAACCATCTGTCTGAAACAGAAAGAAAGAAATGACATTGTTTGACCTCTATGCAATAGTAAAAACATGCATACATATAGAATAAAGCAGACAGACATGACATGCAGTCTGTACATACGACAATATGCCTTGTTTGTGAAATTATCAGCCGTCTGTCTTAGAACCGGCGCTGTAGCGAAGGAGTTAAGAGTGCAATTGGCAATTGCGCATACCGTGTTCGAAGCACAGCTGCGGGCGATTTGGAAACAGACCGCCTTGCGATAATTTTCATACAATGGTAGGAGTGCCGGTCGTTCAGTAAGCAATGGCAAACTTCTGAATGTAAACTTGCCAAGAAATCACAAGCAGCAAATAAATGTTCAGATTGACTGCGACGTCCTGTGAAGGATATCCATCTAATTAACTATCTCGTGGGCCCTTCAAAAGCTACTCGATACTCCTTGAGGCAATTTTCCAATGATTATTATGTTTTTCGCACTATACAATAGTTCACACATGAGATGTTGTTTTCCTTTGTGTAGCATTCAGTTCTAACCGACCGTCCATTTGATCTAGTTATGCTTTTTCTCCGGTTAGCAGGGTAGGGATATTCCCTATCAAAGGAGATTAAGTCGCCTTCTTTCCTCTGTTAGTCTACGGCAGGGGCGGGCAAACTTTTTGTGCGTAGGGCCACATTGACAAATGTAAAGCTATTGGGGTCCTCATAAATATTATGTCCACTTTGTTTACAGCAACCTATCACAATAAGTAATTATGAATTATTTATATGTTGTTAAACAGTATAACTAACTAATTATTGCAATTTTTATTTGCTAATACACTAATACATTTATTTTACAATATGGACAAACACTTTTACTAATCTGTTAACAAGATTTTACAATTTTTTAAATTATAATATTTTTGTTGTTGGTTAGGGTCTGCACTCTGCGGCGATAGGCAGATGATCTCATCAGTAGAGACAATGGCTATGGCCACCGACTAGTACAGTCACTGCCCAGAAGGAAAGCAACGGAAAACTACATTCTGCAAAACTTGTCAAGAAACCTTACCAACCACGAATGAAAACCTAATAAGAAAGAATCTGGTGGTGAAGCCCTCATGTCAGGCATATCAGATAGCACTGGGGAATAGTGTGACACAGGGGCCAGTACTAGTAATCGTGACGACGGATTATCCCGACGGTTATCCCACGTGTCATACTAAGATGTTAGTCGCGGTTCCAACGTCACGGCAAAGGGTCGCCCCATTGTGCTCCATTCCTGTACCAGTGAATATCACAGAAAATGCTCCTCACTGCCACGTGTGAAAAGTGGAACAGACAGGAGTCTCGAGAAACCAACAGCCCGCACAGGTATACAATGCATAATGCCGCTGCCAGAATGCCAATACAAAAGTCCGCCACGAAAAATACAGTTCATTGTCGATGTAAGCGGCAGTAACTAGACAACCAGCAGCCACATTTTATTGCAAAAGGCAACAAAATTAGTTCAGTGACCGACTGGCTGCCATTGTTTTATGAACATGTAGTTCACGCTACAAACAACCGCGGACAGGTGTGAAAGCACTAGACACCACATTCACAGCTCACTCGATAATAGCGAAGGAACCATGCACTACCAGCCCAACATGAGAAACACGCGGAGGCAAACCGTAGCCACAAACATAAACACTGCAGAGACCTTAAAGGCTCAATCGCTTTCCCCAATACTCACTTAATATGCTAATCATTACCTGCAAGTCCATCATGGCAGACTGCAACTTGTCCGTGTACTCCTTATCAGTGTGCAGATGCTTCTCTGCAACAGCAATGACCGCGACACCGCCTTGTGAAAACAGAAAACAGAAACAGTAGTTTGATATTAGGTACTGGCGATAGAGTACTATGACGTCGTCGTTAGAGAAGTTGTAATGCTGCAGTGGTTACAGAAGTTGTAATACTGTAGTGGAAAGAGAATGTGTAAAGGTGTAGTGGATAGAGACGCTGTAATAGTGTAGTGGTTAAAGAAGCTTTAATGGTGTTTGTGGTTAAAGAAGTTTTGATGGTGTAGTGGTTAGAGATGTTGCAATGGTGTAGAGGTTAAAGACTCAGTAATGGTGTACTGGTTAGAGAAGTTGCAATGGTGAGGTGGTTAAAGACTCAGTAATGGTGTACTGGTTAGAGAAGTTGCAATGGTGAGGTGGTTAAAGACTTAGTAATGGTGGTCTGTGTGACGTAATCGACAGTCTCCCCCTTTATTTTTGCTTAAATTACAGTGCAGATCATATTTTTCATTATAATATATCTAGGAAAAACGATCTTTTCCCTATTTTCCATGTTTTGTAGATATCTATAAATAGGCCTGTATTATTGGCGAGAATTTAATATATTTAATCTCCTGTAAACCTAGTGAATATTCTAGTGTTTTTAAAATATATATTATACAGTATATTATAGAACTATTAGTTGTGCATGCCTTCTGCCCAGCGCAAGTTTGGCTGAATAACATATTCAGTTTTAGCCTGCGACCCGGGGTGGCAACACGAGATCTGCCTGGCCAGTTGTCGTCAGCCGGCAGATCGTCCATTTGGTCAACTAACTCGAAAGCGGTAGGACACAGGCGCCGATACTAGCTGTAAAAAAAACATATTGCAACAAAATAATCCAGCTTTTAGTTAGCCGATATTGGGGAAAAGCAAATTGCGAGCCAAATTGATACCCAAAAGTAATTTACACTGCTAGTGGCACTGTTTCCCCCCTGGAGAGGTTTAATCACCACATTTTGGAAGTTCTGCACCTTCTTTGGTTTGGGACCATAAGCCAGCAACTTGCAGCAACGCAACTTACCAGTCGTGAACACCATGTCTATTGCGGAGAGTGAATCCGCAACCTGAACTGGAACATCACCTAGTTGACAAGCCGGACCCAAACTTGCTGAGGCTGACACTAGCCTGCCCCAGAGAGCCTCCCTCGGGCTTTTTACAA
>JACEFZ010022782.1:0-24341 GCA_014155875.1 Cepaea nemoralis
TTTTGGTTTTTTTTTCTTTTACCTATTTTTGCATTGAAGTCTCCCAGCACAATCAGGATGTCCTGTTTGGGGTTTTCTTCTATGACATCTTCCAGATCATTAAAAAAGTCTTCTTTAATATATTTTCTTTTCTTCATGGTGCATGTACATTAATCATCGTTATATTTTTCCATTTACCTTTTATTCGTAATTTACTAATCCTGTCATTAAAAGTTTTAAATTTAAAATTTTTCCCCCCATAACTCTTTTTTGATGCAAACCCTTTTTCCTAATTCATGTTTATTTTGGGTGTTTCCTCCATAATTATAATCTTTCCCATTTTGCTCTAAAGTACCCTCTCCTGGCCACCTTTTTTCTTAATTGCTGTGATATCCTTTTGTATTCAACCACCCCCGGGGTTGTTCTTCGGCCGCTCCAGCTCGATATAGTGTCCGTACATTCCATGTTCCAAATTAAAAGCCCTTTTAAACGTTCCAAGGTCGTTGCCGATAAGTCATCCGATATCGAGGCTCTGTATTTGTTTCGAAACAAAGAAAGGTTTTTAAAAAGGTGGGGATGTTAACCCCCCTTAAACCCCCCAAACCTGGAGGACCGGGGTGTTCTCTTTGTCTGTTCTCTACCCTTTGACCTTCCGGCTTGGGAGGCCCTGCTGGAGCTACGCTACCGCCGGCATAGCCTCAGGGTCATTGAAAACTCAAGCTCCCCCACCACGACAATTTGGAAACACCATCGGGGGAAATTTTGGAAAGCTGTATGGAAATAATCATCCATCTGCAATCATGGCATCTCCTATGTAAATAATGAAATTTTTTAACGTAAACATGAAATGTATGGGTAAAAAATCAAATCGCTGATGAAAATTTTGAATGCAGTTGAAATAATGAAAAATCTGGTGTAAATAGTGAAAACTTGGATGTAAACATATAAGGTTAAGTAAACTCCCGCACACATGTAAAAAACATTCCACCCTCTATGAAGATGAACCCCCATCTTGATGCTAGCAAGCATCTTCCTTAAACACAGTGCTATCAAGGTTCAGTCTTTTCTATATCAAGTCGGACGCCTTTAAATTCACAGAACTTATTTCAAGCAATGATTAGAAATAGATTTAAAAACAATTTTAAAAAATATTAAAACGTACCCTGATGCTGATATCAACTCTGACCTCAATCCTGTAGTCTTAAAATTACAAATAAAACTTAAAAACCCAGGAAAAAGGGAAAATCGCAGACACCTCAAGTAGATATATCGGCATTGAAACAACCAGAAATAAGAAACTATACCTGGTTGAAGTAAAAAAAAAGATTTGATGGGCTAATCATTGAAAGTATGGAACAATATAGACGTAAAAATCTTGAGGATAAAATTATACAAATGGGAAAGTGAAAAAAACCAGTAAAACATATTGCAAATACCACCTTGCCAGTGAAGGTAAATAAAAAAAAAAAAAACAATCATGGATAACCGATGAAATCTTGAGCAAAATGAATCAAAGAAAGAAAGCAAAGAACACTCCGGAGTATATATTAATAGATAATGAAATATGTCACAGGTGCAGATTTGTTAAAGAAGAGTGGTTGCAGAAAAAAAAAAATAGAGGATCTGGAAATAAGGCACAACTCGAAATAATTACATGAACATATAAACAGATTTACAAAGAAGAAAAACAATATAACAGGAAACGGTTGTATCAGAGGAAAGAATTGAGAAAGTATCATTGATAACACTGACATAAAAAAAAAGATGGACAGAGTACACAGAAGATTTATTCTGGGACAACAGGGTCAATAGACCAACATCATATAATACTCAAGATGGACCAACAATATTAACGGCTGAAGTAGAAAAGGCTATTAAAAAGATGAAAGAAGGGAAGGCCGCAGGTCCTGACAAGATAAAACAGAGATGATAAAATCATTATCCAGCTTTGGCATTGATACTATCACAGAATTATGTAATGATATATATAATGCTGGGAACATCCTCTTTCATCAAACTACCGAAGAAGCCAAGAGCTGTTGATTGTGAGGACTACAGAACTATTAGCTTAATGAGCCACATAACTAAGATACTACTCAAGGTCATACAAGAAAGAATTCAACATAAAATAGATGAAGTAGCTGAAGGAAAATTTTGGGGTTTCCGCAAATACAGCGGCACCAGAGAAGCAATATATGTTTGAGGATGTTAATTGAAAAATATATAGAAGTTCAGAAAAGTATATATGTTTGTTTTATAGACTACAAGAAAGCTTGTGATAGAGTACAACATGCACGACTAATTACGTGCTTTCAAGATATAGGAGTATGTCACATAAAATCTTGGAGGTCGATCGATGACAGAATGTCGCACCAAAACGTCTACAAACAGCCGGTATTCTTTTCATGTGTTGTTGATCGAGGGAAGACTAAAGGCGCCAAACGTCTGCAGGCGGCAGCCATCCTTTTGATGTGATAGACAAACTGTCTGGGTAGAAGTGGGCAAGATCTTTTGTCGTGGAAGTAACAGGTCTCCAGTTTCCCGGTTAGCGGGACTTTTTGAAGTACGGGATGATTCCCCAGATGAAAGGGAAAACCCAGCCAGTTGTTGACATTAAGTGGGAAACGGAGATAGAAAAATAGCTTCTAGACTGTCTAGTGTCTAGACAGTTTGTGACGTCATACAGACCCAGTATTAAAATATTTGGGGAATAAACAACTTTGGGGAAGTTGCCCAAAAATTTTTGTGAAACCACCAGGACGGTGTGTTATTCCGAGTTGATTCTGGAGAGGGACTACAGTGTCTTCTGTCGATTTACATTGGCGGACATGTTACCTTCGTGTGATTTAGTAGTCCCAATTTTAAAACCCGGAATAAATATTTGGTAATTAATGAAATAAACCTATATTGGATTATTCTTAGGAATCGAGTGTAGTAAGTGCGTTGATAGAACGTATTATAAGAGCGTCGGCAGCAGTAGCCTATCGAGTAGCTTAAACAGCTGGTGTGAGATATCATTTAACTCAGTGAGTTAAGGACAATGTAGTGGGATAATATTTAGAGAGATTCAGGATGGTTGGGGGAGGGGGGGAAATATCAAATGGTAGGATCTTCCAGTAGGGTATATACTGGGTTTCTGCCCTTTTCCTCTGGTCTTTCCTTGTCTTACCGTGACTCAGCCCTTTGGTGATGAGCTCCTCGGCCTTATGACAGAGGTTGGTTCTCTGTATATATCTGAGTGCTCCCGTCGGACTACACTCACCTAGTAAAGGTTGGAATCGGGTTGCTCTCACCAGGTGTGTTCTCTTTTCAACAGATTCCACTAGGTTTACCAAGAAGCTAGAAGAAAAGTCATGGCTCGAGTATTGAAGGCAGAGTTTACTGAGAGGCTTTTGCACTGGACCCATAACCCAGAGGGTCTGGAGGAACCTGGTCTCTGCTAAGCAGGAAACGATGGTTTCCTGAGTGATAGTTTACATCACAGTAAAATCAATACACTGACAATAACACCGGTACCAGGAACACTAGTAGATATAAATACCTGGTAAATTAACAGTTTGAGTTACATTTGGTGAATTCCTATCATTACCAATTAACAGTGAGTGTTACAATTGGGGAATTCCTATGAACAGTTAAATACTAACATTGAGTTTTCCAAAGTGACAGTAACAATATTTTTTAGGATTCTCTGATCACAGAACTTGTATGAACAAAGTAGTTACACTGTGTGAGTTAGACTGGTGATCATTATTGGACTGTTTTCACTATTGATGACGAAGCATCCGGATTGTCTAAGAGCTATCGGAGGAAGTCGACACTTGGCCTAAAAGGGGCACATCATTTGGGTGAGGTTTTCTGTCCATCATATATGGTGCTGTTGTGTGGCCAGTACAGTGAGGAAACAGACTTTGCTCCTTAGCTATTCGGTCTGACTCTACATACACACTAGATTATACGACAGACATTCTACACATACACTTTGCACATGCATACACTTTTCTCTATTAAACTAATTTGGTGTTTTTGTTAGAGCCAGTGTTGTGCAGTGTGTTTTTTGGGGAAAAGAATGAGAGGGGGGCCTGGTTCAGTAGTAGAAGAGAGAGAGAGAGAGAGAGGAGAGAGAGAGAGAGAGAGAGAGAAAAGAGAGAGAGATCCAGGGACTGACGAGGTGTTGTGGACAGAAAGCTGGGAGATCCCAAAATTGATATGGGGTTAAAAGAATGTCGGGGTTGATTCCCCTCACCCCAGGGACGATACATATATAATACGACAGAGTAGACGGAAAGGACATCAGACTTATTAGTAACTTGTACTGGGAACAAGTGGCGTCTATTAGATGCGGTAATAACTATTCGTCGCCTATAGAGATAAAAAGAGGAGTACGGCAAGGATGTGTTCTGTCCCCCAAACCTCTTAAACTATATACAGAAATAATTTTTTAAAAAAGTTGAAATGCCAGGACTCAGCATCAATGGAAGAATCATAAACAATCTCAGATATGCTGACGATACCGTGTAACTAGCAGAAAGTGAGCAAGAGTTGCAAGACCTAGTGGAAGAAGTAAACAGGCACAATGTAGAATGTGGCGTAGATATAAGACTGTCTCGCCATTCGTCTACAGGCGGCAGCCATCCTTTGAATTGGAGACAGGCTGTCTTTTGTTGTGGGGGGAAAAAAATTCTCCAGATCACAGGCCGGCAAGACTTTTGGAGGACCGAGACAATTCCCCAGATGAAAGCGGGACAGCCGGCGGGGGGTTACATCGAGTCGGAAAAGGAGAGAAAAAAAATTTGCTTCTGGACGGGCCCAGTGTCTAGTCAGATTTGTGACGTCATTCAGACACAGTATAAAAACAGTCTGGATAAACAACTTTGGCGGGAGTCGACCAAATGTTGTGAACAACAAGGGGCGTGAGTGATATTCCTGGTTTGATTATGGAGAGAGACTACCAAAGTCTTATGTTGATTTACATCCGCGGACATTTTTCATTGTGTGATTTCGTAATCTCGATTTCAAACAGGAATAAATATATGGTATTTAATTAAATAGACCCAAATTAGATTTTTTCTTAGGAAAACGAGTGTAGTAAGTGCATTATGAGAACGTATTTAGGAGCGTCGGCAGTAGTAGGCTATCGCGTTGCAATTAACTACTAAAAAATTTTGTTTCCCAAAATGACAGTAAACATTATTTTACTGTACAAGGGTTATCAGATCACAGAACTTTTAGTGACATATTAGTTACACTGTGTGTGTTTAGATTCATGGTCAGTATTGGACTATACCCCCTATTGGTGACCAGGCATCCGGACTATCCAAGAGCCATTGGAGGAAGTCGACACTTGCCGGAGAGACGCATCCCTTTTGGGGAGGGCTTCTTGTACTTGATCTATGGTGCTGTTGTGTGGCCAGTACAGTGATGAATCAGACTTTGCTCCTGAGCGTTCGGTCTGATTCTACATACACGCTTTTTATACGACAGACATTCTACACATACACTATGCACATACCAGACACTTTTCTTTATTAAATTAATTTGTCAATTTTTTTAGAAGCTATTGTTGTGTAGTATGTTTTTGGGAAAAAAATGAGAATGTGTCAAAGACTGGAACTAACCCCTCCACCGGGAAAGAGCAGTCAACCTCGAGGAGACCAAGAGGTGATACGGTGCCCGAGGTAAGGGCAGGGGAGATGGTGGAATGGGAGATGGTTAACTGGTTCTCTCATGAGACACGGAGGCGTGGACCCAGATGGTTAACACTCTGGTCACGACAGCATCCCGCCTACATGATAGCCACGAACGCCACTCAGCAAGAGAAAGCTAATGGAAGCGTGGCAAGTGCCACGACACGCAAAAGGCAAAGGACGCTTCAAGGTGCATCCGCGTGGTGTGTAACCACGCGAGGAGAATAACAGTCAGACTGGGGACGGGACTTGTAGTGTTCACATCGTAGAATAGTTGATAGGAGTTTTGTGTAACCAACTGGATAGAGAATTAGCATAGGCTTTAGGAAACTAGTGATAGGCAATTCTGTGGCTTTGTGTGTGGGTTTAATAGCGACTGTCATATACTTGTAACGAGCCACGGCAATAAAATGTACCATTTATTTTCCTCGCACACGTCTTGCAAGTTTCTTGTATGGTGTGGGAGAAGAATCCGATGATGCCTGGCACATGAGTTGTTGACAGGCAAGGATTAATGTGGTGTCAGAAGTGAAGCTTGGACGAAAGTCAAGCTAATCCACTCTTCCACGGCTTTAGACTAGGGTTTTAATTTGTGTCAGTGACGGTAATTTGTGCAGACAAGAACAAGTTGCGAGCGGAATTGTGCCTATCGTGACATATATTGCTTAATTGTGTTTATTAATTAATGTTTAGTTAAATCATGTGTTCTTCAAATTTGTAAGTATTGATATTCTTATTTTCTTCCATTTATTTATGTATTACCGAGTGATTTATGAATAAGTACCAAAGATGATTCATTGCGGAGCGATACACAGCCAGCCGACATTATCGATTTTGCAAGCTAAAAATAGCGCTGCGCGTCTGACGTAGGATAATTGACCAGCATTTTCCTACGCCATTTGCATTCAGCATTCGAGTGTTTACAAAATCGTCAAGCTGCTGCCCGCCTGAATCTGTACATTATATTATCTATTATTTGTTTATTTTAAGTTAGTAATTGACTATATTTATTTATTTAAACATTATTATGATATTTTATTTATTTAAAAGCAGTTATGGATATTTTGTTCGTACTTTTTTTGTTTACCGTCACGAAGGGACTATTTTCTGGCCATGCAATTAGACTTGAGCTGCACAACACTTACATAGAGTAAACTAGGTTAGTGACGAAAGCATATACGGTTTAGAACGAAGACAGGACCAGTGACATTAAATATTAATTAACCTAAATTCTGTTTGTTCGTGAGCTTGTCATTGTCATTGTCCCATTTGTCTAGAAGATCATTCGTTTACTAGTGTTAATTATGCTGCTCTCGCAAATCAGGGTGAACAACAGCTGAGTAGATAACGCGTGTGTATGTCGGTGTGCCAAACAAGGTGTCCTGATTACAAAACGTGTGTCGATGCCAAAGTGCCAAGCAAGGTGACCTGTGTTGCCGGATTGCTGTTCCCTGATTCTCGGGAACATTAAGTTGAGTATACTCAATATTTTTGGCATGCAATGTGATTAATAGTGCATCTCTTTTTCAGATTGTGATGCATTAGCATACTTTTGTGCTCTGTTTTTCAGGTTAAATTTTTCAGGGTATATACAAAGAGTACAGTTGATAGTGCTCAGATAAGAAGAAACACAACATATCAAGGAAATAAGTAATTAAAAGAGTCCAGTCCCTTTCAACAGTAAATAATTACCAAACATCATGTCAACGTTACTTGATTTTGTAATGGAAGGCAAAGCATTAGGACACACAGGAAAAGAATTAGAAAAATATTCTGATCAAAGATATAAAGAAGCAAAAGATGCTGAGACTGCTGAACGTATACGAAAAGAGGAGGCAGAGAGAGAGGAACGCACACAAAATTGGAATACAGAGAGAGAGGAATGGGCACGAGAAAGAAAACAAGAATTAGAAACTAGACGAAAAGAAATGGAAATAAAGCATCAAAAACATATGGCACAACTAGCTGAGATAACAAAACAAAAAGAAAAGGAGATTAAGCAACAACAGTTAGAACATGATAAGAAGATTAAACAACAACAGTTAGAACATGATAAGAAGATTAAACAACAACAGGTAGAACATGATAAGAAGATTAAACAACAACAGTTAGAACAAGATAAGGAAATTAAACAAAAGGAATTAGTTTTAAAGCAAAAGCAATTAGATCAGGAGAAAGACTAAAGCAAAGGCAACTAGATCAAGAAAGAGAACTAAAACAAAAAGAAATAGATGAGATGGCTAGAGTTAAGGAAAAGCAAATACAAGTTGAATCAGAGACACAGCTGAAGATGAAAGGTATGGACGTAGACTCACACGCAGAGATCTCTGCCACTAAACTAAAAAGTCAACAAGAGGAAAATAAGTTCAATAAATACAAAAACATTATCAAACCATATTGTAAAGAAGATTCCATATCAGCCTGGACAGAGAATGTAGAGTATCAATTTAAATATCACCAAGTTCCATTAGAGATGTGGGCTATGATTTATATGAAGAATCTGAGTGGTGAGCCCCTTAAAGTGATAGAATCTATACCAATTGAACTCAGATCTAACTATCAATACATCCATGATAGGATTATGCAGCACTTTTTACTTGATGCCCCTGGGTATCAGGTTCAGTTCTCAAATTTAAAACCTAAACCTAATGAGACATTCATTGATTACGTCTCAAATGTTCAAATTGTACTAGATAGGTGGCTTAAAGCAGCTAACATAGGAAAAGACTTTGATAGACTTAAAAATTTAATAGCCATGGATAAAGTCATATCCACTATACCATCTCCTTTTGCTAAATTTTTGCAGCAGTCAGACATTGAGAACATACAGCAATTTGAAAAAAAAGGCTCGGCATATTTTTCTGCAAACAGAGATATTTTTAGGACCTCAAATGACTCTGAGATAGCTTCATTTGTGAAAGACCAACCAAAAAAACTATCAGAAGAATAGAAAACCAGTTCAGAAAATCAACCAGAAAGACAGGAAAATATCAAAATGCATATACTGTCAATTTTTTCATGACACTTCTTCTATGTGCGATAAAGCGCCTAACTATCCGGCACATCTTGAAAATGTCATTAAGAAGCAACAAAATAAAAGAAATGCATACAGGCGTGCAGTAAAATGCTTTTTCTGTTCCAGCTACGGCCATTATTCAAATAAGTGCCTGGGCCGCCAACGTATGAAAGCCAACAATGCTATTTTGATTAATACATCTTCTGTTAGTAATAGAGAGATTGAGTGTGATGTTGAAAATGTATTACCTTTTAGACATTCTGGAGATGTGTGTTGTGTAAACGATATGTTAAGCTTTGACAGTTGTGAACATTGTCACCAATCTCATGCACACGGAAAATTAGAATGTGGAGATACAGTACCGTTCTCAACTGAGAATGTCAATACAGCATTAGCCTCCAGAGGCAATTTGGTGTTCCACAATGCAATGGTCAACGATAGACCATGCCAATGTTTACTGGACAGCGGCAGCACCCTTATTGGTCTTAGAAAGGATCTAGTGAGTCCAGGTGATTATACGGGCGACTCTGTCAAATGCCGAACCTTTTCGGGTAACATTGAAACTTACCCTTTGGCCAAAGCCCGTATTAACACTCCTTTCCTTTCTGGTACCTTTACTTGTGCAATACTTTACAACCCTTGTACTGATTTGATTTTGGGTTGCTTACCCCAACTAAAACAATGTACTAGTGATGAAATAGCTGCATGGGAAAAATTAAATGCAGCTAATGCAACAACTAGAGCAGACACTGTAAAACATCAAGACACACTACAAGATGAGAGACTACTGGTGCTTTTTCCAACTGGCACAGATGATACCAACAGACAAAAATTCATACAACAGCAGAAAGCTGATCCTAGTGTGTCTCCTTATCTAAAATTATTGAAAGAAAATCTAAAGTGACCAAAAATGCTTCATGGTTCCTTAAACCTAATAATGGCTTTCTTACTAGATATTTTACAACTGATAACCATGAGAATCAGCAAACGGTACGACCTGTACAACACCGCCTAACTGTGCTAAAAACTGCACATGAGTCCCGTGTGCTGATCACCTGGCATACGACAAAAACCAGGGCTAGATTTCAGGCTCATTTTCATGGGCCAGAATTTTGGAATGATATAAAATTATTTGATCGTTTTTGTAATGTCGGTCAACAGTTATTACATAAGGGTAGACATCCCACAGCTAAAGTACTACCTTCTACTCTGGCTTCTAGACCTTTGAGAGGGAGGGTCAAATGTATCAATACACAAACAAGGGTGCTCGAACAATTGATCGTAGACCAGATCAAAACATACTTCGGCTACTTCCAGACAAACAAAATGGCAAGGACCATTCAAGGTTGTATGTGGATTTTCAAATGTTGACTATGAAATATCGATAAACAGACACTTAAAGATATTCCATGTCAACATGTTGAAACTTTACTTTTCACGACAAGAGACAGGATTAGAGACAGACGAACACAGTGCACCCACACCTAATAATAAGACGACAGACATACATAGCGCAACTACACTAGTTAGCGAGACTGGCAAATCCGACGAGATGCATACATTTAGTGAGCTTACAGAATACGCATGATATATGCTTCCATACTGATGACTGGACAACACACTTACTGAAACTAAAATATGTCTTTGATTGGTTGCGACTCTTCGGTCTCACTGTCAAACCGAGCAAAGTTGAATTGGGCCTAAAAGAGATTTACTTTTTGGATTATGTCATTTCACAAGGTCAACTTAAGACTGACAATAGAATTATTACAAAAATTATGAATCTGACCATGCCTACCACAAAACAGCAGGTCAGAAGCCTTTGTGATTAGTAAATTAGTATACCAAATTCATACTAAATTTAAGGAAATTACAAGTGTATTTTCCAATGTTTTAAAAGCATCTGTAAAATTAAATGTTAAAGATGCATTATTAATTTCTGCATTGTCAAAATTGAAAATCCTTTTTAGTAATGTTCCAATCCTCCGCTTGCCTAATCCTAGGCTCATTTATTATCCTAGGACAGATGCCAGCAGAATCTCCATCGCTGCAGTACTAGGCCAAATTTTTGATGGCATCGTCCATCCGATTTGCTACGTGAGCCGTAAGATCACACCTGCCGAGTCCAGATATTCCATATCAGAGTTGGAAGCCCTAAGCGTCATCTATGCGGTGAGAAAGCTCCATCGATTTCTGGCGGGTGTTCGCTGCATTGTCCCGATTGACAACTCCCCAATCACGGTCATACAAAGTGGTGTGCATCGGAATGACCGTATATACAGGTGGTCGCTGGATCCATCTGAGGTAGAAATACCTGAAAGTCCACATAGAAGTGTAGAGTGATAGTTAATAGATGAGTACATAATAATATTCTATGTGAAATATGTTACATATACAGCGACATTATGTGCTTAATCATATACCAAGAACACTGAACTATCATGTGTCCGTAGACATCAAAAGAAGAACTGTGCTCCAAAGACAAATTAACACCGTGTGAACTGGGACAGCTCATTACCGACTAAGCTCCATTACGGTGTATCGATTGTGTTAAGCACAGAGAAACAGTGTCAGAACAGTACATAAATACAGACACGAAAATAGTGATCTACGACACCAGCTAACTCTACAGGTGCACTACCCATAGGACTCAAGTATGACGGTGCAATGTATTTCAGATACCCAGGCCAATTGTGTATATATAGTATGCCTATAAAACCAATGTACAAACATTCAGGCGACAACTAACCTGGGGTAACTGAATACCATGTATATAAACTTATTGTGATATGTAAGATAACATTTTAAGATAGTGATAAATTAAAGGTAGATTAGGAAATATAATAGTTTTCATTTTTTTTAATAGTTTAGATAGTTCAGTAATTGACCCACTTACTTAGCCTAAAATTAAATTAGAATAGTAATTTAGAGTTAATAACATTTAATTATAAACTAGCATTAAAGTTTTGATAGTAATAGTACCATTTAGGTTGTTACATTTCACTTAGCTTCACTTCAGTTCAGTTCATTCCATCCTAATGAACCATACCATCTAGCAAACATTACCATTTACTATTATCATCATTTTACATCGTAATAGGATAAACAGATTAGATAATTGAACATACATCATTTACACCATTTAGATTAAGAACATCATATAATTTGTTTGTGCATGTAAAAACATTAGTTAGAATAGTGGTAGAAAAGTACATAATTTGTTTTCACATTATCCATTTCATTAAGGTACATAACTCAGATCACATCAATTCCATTTAAATAGTTAGATTACATCCCTTAGAATAGATAAATATTAGAATTAATGGAAACATAACGTAGAATTAACATTACAAAATATATTAAAGTAGTTAACACATTAAATACATATTTATAGAATTAGTATTAGTATGTCAGGATTTAGAGTTTTATTTTAGGAGAACATAGTAGTTGATAAGACCAAGGGGACAAACCATCAACCCTTTCTCTTGCATGTACATAGATTGTAAATACATGACTCGTGCAGCGATTTTCGCACAGGCATTAAGCTCAACTTTTCTAAAATTGAGCCAAACTTGTACAGTGTCACTCCAAGGTTTTTAAATAATTGATAGGATAAAAGATGTGTGACAGAATTAAGGGTGAATAAGGTGTGACAGAAGTGTGAAAGTGAGAGCGAATGTAAAATATACAGGAGAGAGTGAGATTGGTCAGCGAGTTTTTTCTGCTGCTCAACGCGACTTTTAATTTGTGTCTGCGTTAAATGTTGGTTTTCGTTGGTGAAAATGTACTATTGTGAATGTGGTGTGTGTAGTTTAGCTTAGATAAGTATTTTGAGTTTCATAACAAGGGAATGTAGTCACGAATTAGTGTTATACACTTGTTGGTGGCCACATTTAACCGAATTATGGCACTTAAAAACTAACATACATACACATGATAGTTAGATACACAGGTTAGAAGTTAGATTAGAATATTAATTACATCCAAACACGCAAACAACTAGAAAAACAAACACATAAATTACATACATATTTTGTAGATCAAAGAGAGATAACTTCGGGTCAGGGGACATAATAGACAACGAAACACTAACTTAACAGTAGAATAGAACTTTACACGCGGAAGCGAAATAGGTAAAACCTGTCGCACACACCTTGTGTAATGGTTGTTAAATATTATATGGGGGACATGAAGCAATTCATGTGTTGACCCTAAGAAAGTCAACTTTGTATGGGTAGTAAGTTAATTTACTATGTGAGGGCAGGTCTTATAAGACAACGGTCCGGTTCAGACATACCTCTGATAAATATAATATTGCATGTGAGAAGAGGGCTCACGCCAACCAGACAAGTTTGTGGCGATTGCCAGTAGCCAAGTAAAGTATTACTACATTGTGACAATAGTCAGTAGAAGTCTATTAGAGTGCCCAAAGCCAGGTTATCTACAGTCTTTGACAAAAAATTAGAGACACTAATTTTTTAAACACCTCTTGCGTCACAACCAATGAGTGAAAGTTGATGACGCAACACAGGAGGGGAGGGTGTGTGTCAAAGACTGGAACGTAACCCCTCCACCGGGAAGAGCAGTCAACCTCGAGGAGACCAAGAGGTGATACGGTGCCCCGAGGTAAGGGCAGGGGAGATGGTGGAATGGGAGATGGTTAACTAGTTCTCTCATGAGACACGGAGGCGTGGACCAGATGGTTAACACTCTGGTCACGACAGCATCCCGCCTACATGATAGCCACGAACGCCACTCAGCAAGAGAAAGCTAATGGAAGCGTGGCAAGTGCCACGACACGCAAAAGGCAAAGGACGCTTCAAGGTGCATCCGCGTGGTGTGTAACCACGCGAGGAGAAAGGAGTCAGACGGGGGACGGGACTTGTAGTGTTCACATCGTAGAATAGTTGATAGGAGTTTTGTGTAACCAACTAGATAGAGAATTAGCATAGGCTTTAGGAAACTAGTGATAGGCAATTCTGTGGCTTTGTGTGTGGGTTTAATAGCGACTGTCATATACTTGTAACGAGCCAACGGCAATAAAATGTACCATTTATTTTCCTCGCACACGTCTTGCAAGTTTCTTGTATGGTGTGGGAGAAGAATCCGATGATGCCTGGCACATGAGTTGTTGACAGGCATGGTCCAGTGGTAAGAAGAAGAAGAAAGAAAGAGAGAGAGAGAGAGAGAGAGAGAGAGAGAGAGAGAGAGAGAGAGAGAGAGAGAGAGAGAGAGAGAGAGAGAGAGAGAGAGAGAGAGATCCAAGGACTGATGGGGTGTTGTGGACAGAAATCCAGGAGATCCTCAAGATAATGATATGGGGTTAAAAGAATGTGGGTGTTGATTCCCCTCACCCCAGGGACGACACTTATTACGACAGACATATAATAACAGATGATGGCAGAAGTGAAATAGAAATCAAAAAGAGAATGGGAATGGCCAAAAAATGCTTTCAACGGCACGAAATGAGTATTAACATCTAGAGAGATTAATAACGCATTAAAAATGAGAATTGTCAAATACTACGTATATTCGACGCAACTGTATGGCGCGGAGTCCTGGACATTGAACAAGCAACTAGAAAGTCACATAGAGGTCTTGGAGATTTGGATATACAGACGAATAGGTCGTGTTTCATGGGGGAAAAAAAATCAAATACACAGGTTCTAGAAAAACTGGGACTGAAGAGAGAGTTGATGAAAGAAATAAAGAGGAGGGAAGTAAAATATTTCGGCCTCGTTAAAAGACATGATACTATTATAAAAACCATACTGGAAGACATGGTTGAGGGCAAGCGAGCAAGAGGTAGACAACGTTACAAGTGGGAAGATAACATCAAAAGATGGATGAACATCAGCCTGACAGAATGTACAGTGCAAAGCGAGAGACAGACAGTGTTGTAGATCCATTGCAGCCAACCTTCATTGTGGAGACGGCACCTGATTGATTGATTGATTGATTTCAAGTAGCCATTTTTATGAATCTTAATGAATCCCTCAGTCGTGTTAAAAAGTTACTTGCATGCCCTTTACAAGACGTTGCAATCAACCCCAACATGTATTGGCTGTCTGTGATTTACTAGACAATTCTACGTTTAGTTAGTTTAGCCACTGCTTTCCGAATGGCCGACGCGCATACCAACGAAATCAACGTAAATCGATCTGCTATCAAGCTGGCATGACCCGGAATGTGGAGAAAAATATGAAACTGTGCTCACTAACCTCTACTTCACAGACGGCGATTACGGCATATAGTCATTTGGTCGTACATTCATATAGTCAGTAAAAATATGCACATATTAAGGGTGATTTTAACCTAGGACCAACAGCCCCGAGCCAGTGAGATAGCGGCAGCCCTGTTAACTGGGTACCACCTCTTTTTTATCAAGAGGATAGGCCACACACACACACACACAAAATAATAACCTAATTAAATCTACCTTACATTTATGTAACCTAGATCCGCCTTAGAAACAACATTCAGTGCCCACAATAATATCTTTAAATCGAAAACACGAATTATTGCAATATGTAGAAATATATTATCTAAATAGGATATTATGAGAAAACACACCGACAGGTCGTTTCAACGGAACGATACGTTCTGTGATGTATGACGTTATCTGATTTGGACGTTTTTGCGAAAACTACAAAACTGAATATATTTAGCAAGATAATACGGGATACGATAGTGTTCCTGTAGTAAATAAACAGCCAGCGATGTGAAGTATACATGGTTATATGGGCTACTTTTATGTTGAATATTGGGAAAGTTCACATCAGAATAAGGCTAATATGTACATCAAATATACGTAAATCGGACCAGTAACGTGGCGGTCATGACTATGGGAGCTTATATACTATATTATGGGTTATATGTACTGTAGCACCACGCGCCTTGTTTCTTCTACATTATATTGTCGCATATGTTCCATACTATATGTTATATGTACTATACCATTATCCGCCTGGCTTATTCAAGTTTATGTATAAATTATAATATCATTTTGAAGATACTATAGGGTATGCGTTGGCAAACTACGGCACTCGTAGAACGATTTTCCATGGCACCACAAGTAGTTATTTTGTCGTGGTTGCAACTTCACGTGACATGTCATACCATAATTTAGAAGAAAAAAAAATTGACAAACCAGTCGTATAATTCGCTTAAAGCTATTCCCGTTTATAAATTCCTTCAAAACGAAAGTTGATTAGACATTAGATGAAAGAATGTGGGACCTAATGCAAACAAATCGAGTGAGTTTCACTGGCACAAGAACGGAGCATTAGGGGGTGACTCTTTGTCGCAAAGTTGCAATCGCGACTAACTTAACTTACTAAACTAGCTAAACTAATCAAGCACCGAACCAACCAACCAACCAACCAACTAAATAACTACAACAATTATCTAGCTAGCTAGTCAGTCAACCAGCCAGTCAGTCAGCTAACTAACTAACCAACTAACTGACTGACTGATAGACTGACTGACTAACTCACTGACTGGCAGACTACCTGAAAAACTAACTGACTGACTAACCAACTAACTGATTGACTAACTGACAAACTAACTAACTGACTGACTGACTAACCAACTAACTGATTGACTAACTGACAAACTAACTGACTGATTGACTGACTAACCAACTAACTGATTGACTGACAAACTAACTGACTGACCGACTGACCAACTGACAAACTAACAGAGTGAGTGAAGCAACCTCGGGTAACCTTTATGAGGCTCTATTTCCAGCCTATCCTTCCCCTCTCTACCGACCACCTCCACCAACATCTCCACAGATCTCTCGTCTGTCGTATACTCACTTTAATACTGTCCGTTAACCGTAGAACAAAAGTTGTTACTGAGTAATAATAAAGTTAGTGGAACTGCGGTAAAGCTGTGTAAATGTAAACAATATACAATAACACGAAGTAATGCAGCTTTACAGAAAACTGTTTTCCGTAATTGGTTTCTGTAAAACTGCTTTTCTTGGTGATATTTTATATTATTTTAGATACACAGTGATGTTAAATTGATTCAAAAAATTAAAAGCACAACGTCAACGACATGATATAGGGCCCTTTCAAGACTTATCGACAAATGAATATGGATTGTGCCATGGTGGACTTAGGTTGGCACACTGGGTGACTCTGTAACATTACTTCGGCACACCTCTTAGGTTGGCACACTGGGTGACTCAATGACATTACTTCGGCACAACACTTAGGTTGGCATACTGGGTGACTCTGTAACATTACTTCGGCACAACTCTTAGGTTGGCATACTGGGTGACTTTGTAACATTACTTCGGCACAACTCTTAGGTTGGCACACTGGGTGACTCTGTAACATTACTTCGGCACACCTCTTAGGTTGGCACACTGGGTGACTCAATGACATTACTTCGGCACAACACTTAGGTTGGCATACTGGGTGACTCTGTAACATTACTTCGGCACAACACTTAGGTTGGCACACTGGGTGACTTTGTAACATTACTTCGGCACAACTCTTAGGTTGGCACACTGGGTGACTCTGTAACATTACTTCGGCACAACTCTTAGGTTGGCACACTGGGTGACTCAATGATATTACTTCGGCACAACACTTAGGTTGGCATACTGGGTGACTCTGTAACATTACTTCGGCACAACACTTAGGTTGGCACACTGGGTGACTCTGTAACATTACTTCGGCACAACACTTAGGTTGGCACACTGGGTGACTTTGTAACATTACTTCGGCACAACACTTAGGTTGGCATACTGGGTGACTTTGTAACATTACTTCGGCACAACACTTAGGTTGGCACACTGGGTGACTTTGTAACATTACTTCGGCACAACTCTTTGGTTGGCACACTGGGTGACTCTGTAACATTACTTCGGCACAACACTTAGGTTGGCATACTGGGTGACTCTGTAACATTACTTCGGCACAACACTTAGGTTGGCACACTGGATGACTTTGTAACATTACTTCGGCACAACACTTAGGTTGGCATACTGCGTGACTTTGTAACATTACTTCGGCACAACACTTAGGTTAACACATTGAATGGCTTAGTAACATTACTTCGGCACAACTCTTAGTTTGGCACATTGATTAGACTTTGTAACACTACTTCGGCACAACAATTAGACTGGCACACCGTGTTACGTTGTAACATTACCTCGGCACAACGTAGTGACATTACTTTGGGAGAACGTTGTAACATTACGTCGGTTTCCGACTCTTACTATAGGTTGAAGAAGTTGTGCTGTGATGTAACTTATTTTATCTAATGTTACGTAGTTATTATTATCAATGCTATTTTTACATTATGTTTTCCGTTTCCCGGATTCATGTTCGTTGTCAGGAATGTACACTGTGTCTGTGTTTGTTATCTGTCACTTTTTTACAGAGTCAAACTTACCTAACTGTTGTCATTTTGTATCTCTTCTTACAGGTTATCTGTTTTGTACCGTTACACGCCTGGTTTGTTTGAGTTTGTCTGTCAATTATACTGACGTGTGAGGTACTGAAGGTTATATGTAGGTAAGGTAGAGTAGAGTAGAGTAGAGTAGAGTAGAGTAGAGTAGAGTAGAGTAGAGTAGAGTAGAGTAGAGTAGAGTAGAGTAGAGTAGAGTAGAGTAGAGTAGAGTAGAGTAGAGTAGAGTAGAGTAGAGTAGAGTAGAGTAGAGTACAGTACAGTACAGTACAGTACAGTACAGTACAGTACAGTACAGTACAGTACAGTACAGTACAGTACAGTACAGTACAGTACAGTACAGTACAGTACAGTACAGTACAGTAAAGCAAAGGTTTAAAATAAATGTTCATGCCTCGAAGAGGATTCGAACACGTGACAGCCGGGATGACAGACAAGAGTGCTAACTATTGCGCTACCATGCTGCGCTGGTCATATGTACTGTATCATTATACACCTGACTTGTTCAAGTTTCTGTACAAATTATATTGGCATATGTAAGGTACTCAGGTTATATGTACTGTATCATTATACGCCTGCATATATGAGCC
Organism: Cepaea nemoralis; assembly: GCA_014155875.1. NCBI lineage: Eukaryota > Metazoa > Mollusca > Gastropoda > Stylommatophora > Helicidae > Cepaea > Cepaea nemoralis. The sequence continues at coordinate 18,696 of JACEFZ010022782.1, forward strand.
CAGCTAAACGAATAGGTTTGACAGAATGACAACAAAGCAAAAACATAACATTCAAACCAGACGTAACACAGCGTAACAAACATTCAGATTAATAGATAAAACAGAAATAAGTATAGGCAATGAACATTGCAACAAGATCATTACAGATATAGAACAATGGAAAGCAGGTTGGGCTTGCATGGCTGGTCATACGAAGCCAAAAAAAAATAGAAGCCAGAAGCATTTTTTAAATAAAAACATGAGTGGAATATGTAGTAAAGATATGTGTACTTAATGAAAAGTACAGCGTTGAGGAAATATCTGAGGCCATTAAAGTGACAGTGTAAATAAATATATAAAAATGAGACATGTAGGAAATCGTGGATTTGAAGTAAACATTTAAAAGGTAGTGTCGTGCGCTTCTGGGACCAGGTGGAGAAGGCGGAGGAACAGATTGAGAACCCATATGTGGAACGAATGAGATTGTGGGGGATCGGCAGGGGTTCTGGAAGAATCTCAAAACTGAGAGGGAAGACCAGGAGAACTTTTAATCAGATAGCGGTGGGAACGATTAGTAGTGTGACTCTTCGCTGGCTGTTGAACAAGGGGACGGAGCACGTATGGGAATGTTCTGAGTGCAGTGATGTCGGTTCTTAACTCAACTCAAGGTAGTGTCATGTTGGACGTTGCATTCAACTCCAGCATGTATTGGCTATTGGTGATGTAATAGGCAATGTTAGCTCAGTAGTTTGCCATTACTTTCTGAACGACCGACGCCTCATACCATAGGTATCAATGTAAAGAGGGTTGCTTCCAAATCGCGGTAGGTGATTTCTAACAAACACTCAGCATGACGGGGAATTATGAAACTGCGAATCTCACTATCCCCTGAGTCTCAGCGTCGGCTGAAGAAAACATTACTGAATGAGAATGGGGCAGTGGGGATTATTTTGTGTGATATTCACTGGCAGCCGGTCTCTCTGGCCGAGGGGTTAGAACACTTTCTCCGTAATCCCGTTTATCACGCAGAGTCTCGAAGCGGGCGAGAGCTGGCAGCGGTTCGACCCCCGCTGGTGACTTGCGGGATAACTGAGCCGGCCGCTCAGAAAGCAATGGCAAACTACTGAGCGTAATCTTGCCAAGAGATCAACAGACAGCTGAAAGATGCTGCTGTTGACAGCTAAGTCCAGTAAAAGGATATGCGAATTTAAAAAAAAAAAAATTCACTGGCACATGAACGGAGCCTAATGGGGCTACCCTTTGTTGTGAAGTTCGAACCGCGACTAACTAACTAACCAACAGTCACAAAATTAAGGTACTACGGCTTTATAAAGAAACGTATCCTTGTTAGGGTAGAAAGGAAGCGTGCAAGAGTATGGCGGCGATACATGTGATTGAACAATATCAAGAGATGGGCGAGAAGAAGGAGATGAATTCACATGTGTTGTTTAGGTTTCATAGAAGTAGAAGAAAGGAAAGTAGAGACTAGAGGAGGCAGTAGACAACATAAACAATGACAGCCATAGTTACCCCACCTGGGGTCTAGTCTGTTACATTCACATGACGACATCGCATGCAGGAACAAGTATACTTCCAGGTATGACCAACTAGACACCTTGAAATCAGGGTGGGATCACTATAGTTTTCAATTATCAAGTTGTCTAGTGTGTACTCTAATCTTTAATGTTGTCTAGTGTGTCCTCTAGTCTCTACATGTTACTGTTTTCTAGTGCGTCCTCTAATCTCTAAATTTTTATTTTGTCTAGTTTGTCCACAATTCTTTAAATTTTACTATTGTCTAGTGTGTCCTCTATTCTCTAAATTTTATTGTGTTCCAGTGTGTCATCTAGTCTCTAAATTTGCATGTTGACTAGTTTGCCCTCTAATCTCTAAATCTTTACGTTGGCTAGTGTGTCCTCTATTCTATAAATTGTCTGTCTGTCTGTCTGTCTGTCTGGCTGGCTGGCTGGCTGGCTGTCTGTCTGTCTGTCTGTCTGTCTGTCTGTCTGTCTGTCTGTCTGTCTGTCTGTACTTTAAATTACTTTACTTTTCATTCTTTCTGTCTTTTACGGTAAGTTTCAAGCCTTATGTTGACAGCATCACCAATAATGTTTTTCATTTCACCCTGTTTCGAACATCATAATCATCATGTGCTATGCCGATAAGCGTGGGAGGTCATGTTTCGCCATCTTACACGATCACCAGAGTCAGCTCTGTATGCTTGTCTTGACCATGAATTGTGGTCAAGCCATCCAGATATTTAATTATCTGCCCTCCCCTTGTTCTTTTCCGCTCAATCTTGCCTTCTCATAACGTGCCCCAAAAAATTGACTATCTACATCTAATTTCTTTAATCAATTTGCGGTTTTCATTTGCCTCTTGTAGGACTTGATCATTAGTTTTTCTGTCTGTCCTTGGCATTCGTTTAATTTTCCTCAGAAACCATATTTCCACTGCTATTAGATGTTTTTCAGCTTACCTTCTCATCCTCCACGTTTCACATCCATACAAAAGTACATGTTCTATGTAACATTTCAACACGTTTTTTCTCGTTGCAATTGACATATTTTTTATTAGTAGAATGTTTTCCATCTTGCAGAAGACTACCTTTCCCATAGCGATTCTTGTTCGATTCTCAAGGCACTTGCCATCATATGTTATAACTTTTCCGAGATAGTTGTACCAAGACATTTTGATTTTCAATCAATCTACAAATCATAACTTACTTAGCATCTGTAGAGAAGGTAGCTTGCCATTGCTTTCCTTCTTGGCAACGACCATACTGGTAGGTTGCCTTGGCCATTGTCTCCAAAAAGAGATTCTCTGCCTACCATCGTGAAATTGGAGACCATAACCTACAACTACCTGTCGGCGGCTCCTCAACTCCGTCCACTACCTGCACATATGATTTCACGCCACCTGATTCGGGATGGGGGGGGGGGGGGGGGAGAGAGATAGACGGGTGCTCCAACTTGCCCAAGGGTGTCCTGTAGGCTAGCGGAGGAAAGGAGGCACCTTACTTCTCCTTTGACAGGGGATACCCCTGCCCCGCCACCAGGGAATAACTTAGAAGTTGTGATTGTTTTTAGTGTGTCGTCTGCTTTCTACGTCTTTCATGTATCTTCGGTGAGCTTCCATGAAAACCTTCGAAATTATTTCTCACGTCCTTTCTGTTCTATAGCGCCTGTACCTTTAAAGCCTACCTTTTGATTGATATTTCATTTATTTTGAGACCTGCCAGTTTGGCCCATTCATTAAAAGTATCATATTCTTCGATCCTAGTTTGGCAACAAAATAATCTTCACCTTTCCTGGTTCAACAAGGCATATATCTGTTAGATCAACGCATTCGGTCTTCGGTGAATAGATTATTCTATACAATTAACTTCTGTAGTATTAAAAAGACCCAGGAACTCCATTGACAAAAATACAAAGAAGACTTATATTCAGGTGCGGTTTTCATTAACCTTGGAAGGTAATAGAAAAGATCAACACAAAACCTCAAGCTGTAAAATAAATAATTAGCATAAAATACGCACTACTTTTTTTTACACAACATTTTAAAACTGGCAAACAGTGTCGAATATATCCAGATTTCCATAAACGGCTGGAAGAAATATTTCAATTTCATCGTTAAGAAATAGTTTATTGAGAGATTCACACCGCTGGTATTTCTTACCCAGTTGGGAGCATACGGGTATAAAACGCTGTAGCGAAAGTCGAAGTCGTTAAATTGGTTCCTTCATTCGGATTGGTAATTATTGATTCGAGTGAACGCTGTTTGGCGTAGAGGAAAACTGACTGGTTTATGGGTTACGCTAGGTTGATTTAGCTATTTTAGTCCTGTAAAATCTTAGCTAATGTCGGAAGTATATGAGGAGGGGGGAGGAGGGGGGTGGGGTTAAAGATGACGACAATAAAATCAATCGTGGTTTTACTATTACAGCGGAATAAAATATGATATGTCGTTTGTTTAAAATACGTGATTTGAAAGATTTATTTAGATGCGCATAGAAGGACAATCACAATCACGCATGCCACGTTCATGGGTGTACCTGTAGATGAGCAAATCACATATGACATGTCCACTGGTACACGTGGAGGCTGGTCAGTCGTAAGTTGCACATTGACTAGTCCACATGGGGACAGTCGAGCGCACAAGCCGTGTTTATTGGCACGAGGTGCGTTCAAAAAGTAATGCATCACATCGTTTTTCTCAGGAACAGTTTATTCAAAAACATGGCATTTACAAAACAATATATTTGGATATGTCATGTAAAGATCTGTATTATCCAACATAATCCTCATCAACTTTTACGGCTTTATGCAAGCGTGAAACAAGTGCATGTAATCCTTGTCCATACCAGATTTCGTCTTGATCATGTAGTAATATCTTCGCTTCATGCATCACTCCTTCATCATCTTGAAACCGTGTCCCACGGAGTGCATCTTTAAGTAGATCAATTAGATGAAAATCAGAGGGTCTCAAATCGGGACTATTGGGTGGATGGGGTCGTACAGTCCAACCCAATTTGGTGATTGCTTCCCGAGTTGCCAGACTTGTGTGAGATCGCGCATTGTCATGAAGGAGAAGCAGAGCTACTAGATTCTTGCGCGGCCAAACTGAAAACGATGACTGAGTTCTTTCAATGTCCTAATGTTAGCTTGCGAATTGATTGTCTCTCCTCTTGGCATAACATCCGTCTTCAATGTAAAAAAAAAACAACAGTGATCATGACCTACCTTAAACCCCCTTTCCGGTGTGTCTTAGCTATATCTTTATTTAATTGTCCCAATTTGTGGACCATCCGGACGGTTGGAGGGGATGTGGGTCAGGGGAAGACCAAGAGAGCAGATGCTGACATCATGGAAGAAAGTCGGTATCAGAAATGATCGACAGTAGCAGAGACAGATAAGATCATCAACCTCACGAGGCATAGGCTATAAGAAGTATGTGCACATCTTACACTAAATTTATAAAATTTAACAGATAACGTGAAAATATATTGCCCCTTTAAACTCTCATAGTATGTGGGGAAAAAAAATTACAGCAACAGGACAATCGTGCCAAACAAACAAACAAAACCAACAGACCAGATTGGAAAAACCTGGCCATCCATCCATCGTCCTCCTCATCATCATCTTCCACTTTTGCCGCCAAGCATCGCATGGAGAGTTAATTGGCATTTCAGCTCCCGATGGGTGGCACTAGATAGTGTCATTCCGTGTGATTGTACAATGTCTTTGATGTTGCCACCAATTTCTTTTTAGGCATCCTTTTGCTCTCGTAGCAGATCTTCTTTGCTGTAGGGCCAGTGCTGGTAGTTGATGGTGTTGCATTCTAACGAGACGACCGAACCATTTAATCTTCTGCTAGTCAATATATGTGACATAAGATGTTAATTCTACTATCTGTCTGATAACAACATTTCTTACTCGGTCTCGGATAGTTAGTTGGAAGCTCCCCTTAAGCATCTCATCTCACAGGTGTTGATTTTGCGCTAAGTATGATTCGGATAATATCCACGTTTGACATTGGTAACATACGGTCGGTATGAATAGGCTATTTATTATCTGTTTATCATCCATTGAGTGTTCAAATACACAATCATCATCATCATATTCTTCTTTATCACTCTCATTAAATGCCTAACCATCGGGCATGGTC